>CM056604.1:33159331-33327598 GCA_029721355.1 Tegillarca granosa | reverse complement strand
AATTGAAATTCAATACAAAATTATCAAGCATAACATACAAATACACTGTTTCCTATTACTAATGCATGTACAGAAATATTTTACTAAGCTGTCCGATCTCACAAAATCATGAAGTAAAAGGAAAATATTTCCTGTTTATGTAATAAATGAAAGTTTAACAGCATAACAAATCCCGGCAGAAGTCAAAATCTCAAAATCAATTCCGATAAAGAACTATCCATCAAATGTATTTATAGGTTTACGCTGTGATAGACATGGAAATAGAATTTTGATTTTGAACACCGAGTAATCCACTGAGTGAATGGCAGATTAATTATATGATTTAATCCAAACATTTCATGCACATGTAGCTAAACAAAAACGGTTGTATCAGTCTGTCTAAATGACTAATTAAAATTCTTCGTCAGATTCTCCAGCGTTAATTGAAATGACATTTCAATTTAAAATGAAATTTCTTTTCTTTCTGAATGAAAGAGACACATTTATTTTTTTATTTATTTTTTTTTTATTGTTTTTTTTTAAAAACTTCTTTTCCTATTTAAAGTTTGATATAAAATTACAGAAAGTTAGTTAAGCTTAAATTTTTGAAGATGTAATCTTAATACTTTAATGGTTTATTTATCAATGGAATTTTAACTGACAACAGTTTTCCTACAAACATCCCAGAACCCACCTTGATAAATTAAAAGAGATAATCTTAACTGCAAAGTAAAACATTATTACAATTCTACACTACACAAAGTCAATAACCCAATTATTACATATTTTTTTTAAATTACACAGAAACATTATAATAAAACGTAAATAAATAAAATATATATATATCTTCTAACGTGTATTTATGTATACTTTTATTTTTCAATAAGCAGTACCAAAGACACGATTTGATAACTTTAAACAGTATTATTCAGTAACCAAACTCAGATCTAAAACAATAAAATTCTTATATACAAGATCCTAGTGTGAGAAAGTTTGTCAGTTCGCTTGCCGAAGGTCGGTGGTTTTCTCCAGGCACTCAGGTTTCCTCCACAATCCAAGAACTGACCGCCTGGAAATAAGTGAAAGAATCTTGACTGGGGTGTAAAACACCATTACTCCACTCCTCTCTCTTTATATACATATACACCCATATATATATATATATATATATATATATATATATATATATATATATATATATATATATACAGTTGAATCTCGTTATCTCGAACACGGATATCTCGAACTTTCGGATAAGTCGAACTTTTAGAAAAAGTCCGGACAGAATTGTTCTTTATTTAACTAAAAAAACACCGGTTATCTCGAACTCGGATATCTCGAATTTCCGGATATGTCGAACAAATTTTTCGTCCCCATGAATGAAAATCCTAGAAAAATAACATTCGTTAACTCGAACAAAAATTTTAAGAAAATATTTTTTGGTAGATTTAATTATTTTTAAAAATCTAGTTACTGTCGGCACTGTTGATTTAAAACCAATACATTCATTATTATTAAACTGCACTGACCTTCTGATTTCTTTAATCCGTTAATTATTATAGTTGCATAAACAAATAAACCATCAAGAAGATTAACGGGTGTTTTAATTACTGCCAAGCTTAACATAGTGGTTGTGGTGATGTGAACATCAATCAAAACAACCGGAAGCTTGGGGTAATTAAAGTACACAAAGCGAAACCGGAATGCGGAACAAGACGGACTTGCGGTTTGTCGGAAAATGCAATAGTGTAAACAGTTATTGACAGATTTTAAAATTAGTGCTCTTGTAATTAACCTTATTGAAAGTATAGTGCTAATGCGTGAAAAGTTTACATGATGTTTATGAAATGAACATGGACATTCTTTTATTCTTTTCATGATTATTTATGGATTAAAGTGATGATTGTATGGTTGAATTGTTTTGATATTAATTTATTGATATTTTGTGTAATAAACAATATTTACTTCTTTTTTTTTTAATTTTCATTTTTATAGCTGCAACATTGTAGCTGAAAACAAATGTACTTAACACACGTATTTCACTTTTATTAAAAAAACAGTAAACAATATTTTGTAGCTGGAAAGCAACATAGTCCATGTATTTGTCAGCGGTATACAGATATACTTATGAATAAAATTGTACTTGAATACTATCTGACAATACTTGAAAATGAACAATGTCGACACTATTTTGTAACCGACTTGCTTATCACGTATTAAAACAGATGCAGAGGCATCGGTAAATACTGAGAATTTTGTCGACATAAGCATTACATAATACCGGAAGTGACTTCCGATAGGTCTGCACGAGTTACTTCCCTTTTTTGCCGTTTTTTCACATCGTTTATCTCGAACTTCGGATAAGTCGAACTTTCTGCATTTCCCCGCGGAGTTCGAGATAACGAGATTCAACTGTATATATATATATATATATATATAGTTTTAAACTGAGATCACAGGTTATTTGTAGCAATATCCTATAGAAAAGGAAATTAGTTTTTCTAAACAATAGTCAAACTGATGACCCTGTGTTACATCTGACAGAGATAAATAACCATATATATCTGTATCTCTGTATTTCATTAACCTGATCTGGATAGGAATGATACTGTAACCAGCAGACTGAAGAAAAACATAATTGTTACAATATTGGAAACATTTAAATTGTATAATCTATATGAAACCTGATAATGACATTTAATTGTCAATATCCTTCAAACAAAACTGTTAAAAATTCTCGTTATAAAGAAGATAATTACTGAAATGTAGAAAAATCCAATTTTTTTCTGGTTATAAAAATCAATAAATATATTTTTTGCTCCATTTAGATCTTGAAAACTGTAACAGTAAGCATAATATACATAATATCATCCATAGCAACCACCTTTTAAAATAACTACCGATACTTGTATATTAAAGTCTGGTAGCTTTATATTCCAATTAAATAACCTGTATAAAACAGTCTAATGTCTATAAAGTCTGTATTCCTGGAGTCTCGTGGGAGGTTTGTACTTATCCATTTTACCTAATTTACAATGAAATGTGTTCACTCAAACTTTGATTGAAATAACACCAGCAAGATGATGATTGGTTGAAACCTTCTTATTTAGAATAACAACTTAATGATTTGTTGATTATTAACTCAGATAGCTTCAAGTTAAAAAAAAAACAGTGAATGGACCAATATTACTTGATACATCATATAGTTTATATACTATAAAGATGTTATACTGGAATATACAATATATTTCTGCCTGTTTGAAATACATGTAATACAACATTATTTTCAACATTTGCTCAAAATAAGCAACAAATGATGTCATTATCTAACATATAATATCATATAATGTTTCCTTATTGCTAGGACAATTATCTTACTCCAAAAAGTGTCTGCACTAATGGAACATAAAATAACAAGAATAGAATTCCTGGGTCCCCCGCCGGTCAAGCAGTATACTAGTATACTGTATGTGAAATTGCAATATTTTCAAACATTCAGGGCTGTTCCAGAATTAAATGTGTGGGGAGGTTGGGAGGAACATTTTTTTTACCCCCACCACCCATTTTTTTTTTCTATTTTCCTGTCGCAAATATATCCAAAATACTACAATCTAAAATCAAACAAATACCTATTAACATATATAAGTTTATCTAAAATGTACGAGACAATATCACTGTACAGTTTTTGTTTAAAAATCATATTCAAGTTTCATACTCTGGTTTACATACTGTATAAAATCACATACCTTATTGCAGAGATATACATGTAAGAAAATGGTCAGAATAGGGGACAGGAAAAACACAAGATGATGCCTCGTCATCTGTTGTCAATATCTGGTCAAGATTGTTCCCATGAAAATGAGTTGCCTTATTGTAGGCATGAAAGCACTTTCAAGGTCAATTTTTGATATAATGAAGTAATTATTGTGGTCAAAGTCCCATAACTCCAACAAAAAGTATCGACCAAGGCTGATTTAGGAACTTGACCAAGGTATTAGTGGTCTTAACATTTGGTATAAATTTCATGTAAATCCGTCAAAATTTGTAGGCATGAGAGCACTTACAAGGTCACAAAGTCCCATAACTCCAACAAAAAGTATCGACCAATGCTGATTTTCAAACTTGACCAAGGTAATAGTGGTATAAACATTTGGTATAAATTTGTAGGCATGAGAGCGCTTACAAAAAAGTGTGAGGGACGGAAACATGGACGCACGGACGCCCGGCATTTCTATGTCCCCGCTCCGTGTTGCGGCGGGGGATAAAAATAATTTAACATATTACAAAATAATTGATTGACTGATTGACTGATTGTTATTATACCAGTATGTCACAAATTACTGAATCATACACAGTACCTATTAATTTTATAATGCTCCAGCAAAGTATTACAGATAGGAATGAATGATTTAAAAAATATTATTTTCTATTCAAAAAATAAAAGCACTGAAAACTTATTAAAGCTGCATTAAATTTTCCAAAGAAAAAAATAAAACGGTGCTAATCTAATAAATGATGTCCCTACTGAACAATGTTACATTTGGTTCGACGATAAAAGCTTGAATAAATTCAGAAATTACAGTATTTACCCAGCGAGATGCAGCATTTCGGATCTCATATTAGAACATGATTACATCATCAAAACCCGGGTCATTTTAACACAACTTTAAAAACGGTGAAATCTGGATATTAATGAAGGACAATTAATGCAATTTGTGATGTTTCACCTTCAATTCAAGGGTTTTTTTGTACATCTGTGCACATGCTTCAACCTCATAATTACCATCGTTAGATATTGACCAGAGGATTCTGTTTATTTACAGCTAAAAGAAATGAAATTTTAGTAAATGAATCTCACGGATCGTGGTTAGAGGATATCTATTTTTAAAAAACTATAATTTTAGAAAATCAAAACAAATTCAGAAAATTGAAAAACTTAATGCAGCTTTAAAGTTATTGCAAACTGAAGCTCTGCAAAGCATTGCATTGAATGCCAGTGACATACTTGTCTTACATACAGATACATGTATATTTATCTTTTTTTTTCTAGTGATGAGTTGTCAAGTTGCCCTTAAACCAGCCATAATCAAAGTTATGTATTTACATAATTTTTGAAAGATATTTATTAGAAGAACACCTTAATCTGTTTTAGCAGCAATTCCTATGATTCAATGCCATAAAAGGTTTAAACAAACAGAATGTATTTATAGTTTTTGCCAATATGCCTTACTGCAGCATTTGACCTTTTTTCGCAGCAATTATATATATATATATATATATATATATATATTTAGACAAAAAATGAAACAGTAGGCTAATTAAATTGGATTAATTGTGTTTTAAGCCCCAGTCAAGATTTTTCATGAATATCAATGTGGTCAGTTTAGGAATGGCAGAGGAAAACACAGTGTACAGAGAAAACCACTGACCTTTGGCAAGTGGCAAACTGGGTAAGACCATGGAGGACAATGTGATACCCAAGGTCATTTCTATTTTACTGGTGTTTTATTAATACATTAACTGAGAAATAAGACTACTTAACACTAGTTGTTATCAAATGGAATTGATCCTTGCATTAAGTTGTGCTGTTTGAATTCTGCAGTGAATGATATTGATTTTTGTATCAATGAATTGACATTGTGATAATCATTGATTGGACTGAACCATGTCTTTTTTCTTTTATAAATTAAAACAGTTATTTTATTTTTATGAACTTATCAGTTGTGGTTTTAAGTGACATATGGTGCTAAGGTGTGTAAATATCAATGTTTGCAATAAATTCTATAAATCACCTTAGATAAAACAAAAGTAAACAGCAATACCTAATATATAAACTTCACTGCACTTCAGCTGGTACAAAATAAATCAGCAATACTTAATATATAAACTTCACTGCACTTCAGCTGGTACAAAATAAATCAGCAATACTTAATATATAAACTTCACTGCACTTCAGCTGGTACAAAATAAATCAGCAATCCTTAATATATAAACTTCACTGCACTTCAGCTGGTACAAAATAAATCAGCAATCCTTAATATATAAACTTCACTGCACTTCAGCTGGTACAAAATAAATCAGCAATACTTAATATATAAACTTCACTGCACTTCAGCTGGTACAAAATAAATCAGCAATCCTTAATATATAAACTTCACTGCACTTCAGCTGGTACAAAATAAATCAGCAATACTTAATATATAAACTTCACTGCACTTCAGCTGGTACAAAATAAATCAGCAATCCTTAATATATAAACTTTACTGCACTTCAGCTGGTACAAAATAAATCAGCAATCCTTAATATATAAACTTCACTGTACATCAGCTGGTACAAAATAAATCAGCAATCCTTAATATATAAACTTCACTGTACATCAGCTGGTACAAAATAAATCAGCAATACTTAATATATAAACTTCACTGTACATCAGCTGGTACAAAATAAATCAGCAATACTTAATATATAAACTTCACTGTACATCAGCTGGTACAAAATAAATCAGCAATACTTAATATATAAACTTCACTGTACATCAGCTGGTACAAAATAAATCAGCAATCCTTAATATATAAACTTCACTGCACTTCAGCTGGTACAAAATAAATCAGCAATACTTAATATATAAACTTCACTGTACATCAGCTGGTACAAAATAAATCAGCAATACTTAATATATAAACTTCACTGTACATCAGCTGGTACAAAATAAATCAGCAATCCTTAATACAATATATAAACTTCACTGTACATCAGCTGGTACAAAATAAATCAGCAATCCTTAATACAATATATAAACTTCACTGTACATCAGCTGGTACAAAATAAATCAGCAATCCTTAATATATAAACTTCACTGTACATCAGCTGGTACAAAATAAATCAGCAATCCTTAATATATAAACTTCACTGTACATCAGCTGGTACAAAATAAATCAGCAATCCTTAATATATAAACTTCACTGTACATCAGCTGGTACAAAATAAATCAGCAATCCTTAATATATAAACTTCAATGTACATCAGCTGGTACAAAATAAATCAGCAATCCTTAATACAATATATAAACTTCACTGTACATCAGCTGGTACAAAATAAATTAGCAATCCTTAATATATAAACTTCACTGTACTTCAGCTGGTACAAAATAAATCAGCAATACTTAATATATAAACTTCACTGTACATCAGCTGGTACAAAATAAATCAGCAATCCTTAATATATAAACTTCACTGTACATCAGCTGGTACAAAATAAATCAGCAATCCTTAATACAATATATAAACTTCACTGTACATCAGCTGGTACAAAGTTAACCAGCAATCCTTAATATATAAACTTCACTGTACATCAGCTGGTACAAAATAAATCAGCAATACTTAATATATAAACTTCACTGTACTTCAGCTGGTACAAAATAAATCAGCAATACTTAATATATAAACTTCACTGTACATCAGCTGGTACAAAATAAATCAGCAATACTTAATATATAAACTTCACTGTACATCAGCTGGTACAAAATAAATCAGCAATACTTAATATATAAACTTCACTGTACATCAGCTGGTACAAAATAAATCAGCAATACTTAATATATAAACTTCACTGTACATCAGCTGGTACAAAATAAATCAGCAATCCTTAATATATAAACTTTACTGCACTTCAGCTGGTACAAAATAAATCAGCAATACTTAATATATAAACTTCACTGTACATCAGCTGGTACAAAATAAATCAGCAATCCTTAATATATAAACTTCACTGTACATCAGCTGGTACAAAATAAATCAGCAATACTTAATATATAAACTTCACTGTACATCAGCTGGTACAAAATAAATCAGCAATCCTTAATACAATATATAAACTTCACTGTACATCAGCTGGTACAAAATAAATCAGCAATACTTAATATATAAACTTCACTGCACTTCAGCTGGTACAAAATAAATCAGCAATACTTAATACAATATATAAACTTCACTGCACTTCAGCTGGTACAAAATAAATCAGCAATACTTAATACAATATATAAACTTCACTGTACATCAGCTGGTACAAAATAAATCAGCAATCCTTAATATATAAACTTCACTGTACATCAGCTGGTACAAAATAAATAAGCAATCCTTAATATATAAACTTCACTGTACATCAGCTGGTACAAAATAAATCAGCAATCCTTAATATATAAACTTCACTGTACATCAGCTGGTACAAAATAAATCAGCAATACTTAATATATAAACTTCACTGTACATCAGCTGGTACAAAATAAATCAGCAATCCTTAATACAATATATAAACTTCACTGTACATCAGCTGGTACAAAATAAATCAGCAATCCTTAATATATAAACTTCACTGTACATCAGCTGGTACAAAGTTAACCAGCAATCCTTAATACAATATATAAACTTCACTGTACATCAGCTGGTACAAAATAAATCAGCAATACTTTATATATAAACTTCACTGTACATCAGCTGGTACAAAATAAATCAGCAATCCTTAATATATAAACTTCACTGTACATCAGCTGGTACAAAATAAATCAGCAATCCTTAATATATAAACTTCACTGTACATCAGCTGGTACAAATAAATCAGCAATCCTTAATACAATATATAAACTTCACTGTACATCAGCTGGTACAAAATAAATCAGCAATACTTAATATATAAACTTCACTGTACATCAGCTGGTACAAAATAAATCAGCAATCCTTAATACAATATATAAACTTCACTGTACATCAGCTGGTACAAAATAAATCAGCAATCCTTAATATATAAACTTCACTGTACATCAGCTGGTACAAAATAAATCAGCAATACTTAATATATAAACTTCACTGTACATCAGCTGGTACAAAGTAAATCAGCAATCCTTAATATATAAATTTCACTGTACATCAGCTGGTACAAAATAAATCAGCAATCCTTAATATATAAACTTCACTGTACATCAGCTGGTACTTAAGGTTTTATTTCAAAGTGAAATCAATTTTACAATATAAGTGAGAATTTATCATTAAAATCTAATCACTGTTAAGTTAAATTTTAAGTTTTCTATATCAAAATGTTCTATATATATTTATATTCAAACATATATTCAGTCACATTTCTAGAATTTATAAAAAGTCATTGAAGTAATTTTTTAAGGGTTTTTTAAGATTGTTTGATTCAAACATTTGAGAATCAAATATGTACCAGATTCAGAACCTTGTAAAAATGAGCAAGAGTTTACATTCTTTTTAAAGATCATGATGTCATGTTGGGACTGATCTATTTGGGATCATGTGTAGTTCTAAAAGACAATAACTTACAGTAGAATGTTGATAATATTGTTTTCTCAATTACCATAGAAACTTGAAATTATTTTCTTCTAAACTGCTGTACAGAAATGTATAAACTGCTGGCATCTTATTGGCATACAAATGCTAAGATAGCCTTGGAACTGAAGGTTTTGGTTATGAAGAGGTCAACAGGGTTTATTGTCAGTAAACTGCATAACGCTATAATGAACAAACCTATGGAAGCATTGAATTATTGTCTAATTGCTGGTAGAACTTGTTAAGCAATCTAAATTTCTTGATTTTAGAGGGTTTTTTTTTTTTTACGTTTGATATACACATTGCCATAATTATAATTAAGTATTTATTTCTTTTCTGTTTCAGATGACTGACCAGTTTCAATGTTGGGATTTGTAATACCTCATTTTCATGTATTCAGGACAACAAAAATAATGATTAAAAAATAAGGTGGAATACCAAACTAATGGTCTGTGTAATGAGATAACAGATGGCTGCAGGTAAAATAATAGCTACTGCCTGAGTCACTGTGTTTGTGACAGTGAATTTTGTTTAATTATCATTGAAAATCCAATAAACCATTGCTGCTATGGGGATTTTACATGTGTCAATTACCAGATGTGATGTTTTTGGTGATGCATTATGTTGTAAGTGCTAAAGAATCTACCATTTGCTTTGTTTTGCAATATGTAAAATTATGAAAAGGCAATTTTTACTGTTTTCAAAGATATACCAGGGAACTTACAAATGTGCATAATAATTTTCAGTTATAACTAGACTCAATTAAGTGAAAAATACCAAACTTTATTTGATTTTCTTTAAAAAGTTTTGCATAATTCACTGTCACAAACAGAGTGACTCCAACAGTAATCTTACTTTAACATTACAGTTAGCTCAGTGGGTAAAGTACTTACTCATTTTGAAGAGGTTTGAGTTAGATTCCTAGTGTCAGTCCTGAGATTTGGAAAAAAGACGGTAATTATTTTTTTGCAAATATATTTGGGGTTTCCAGACTATTTTTCCTAATATTTGTTTATCCTTTCATTTGTTTGTCTTGTCTTGTTTGGCTCTCAGAACTACTATGGTAGCTCAGTTGGTAGAGAGCTTGCCTTGTATGTGGGAGGTTGGGGTTGATTGGAGTTTGAACCCTGGCTGGGTCTGACCAAGACCTGAAAAAAGGTAGTGATTGTTCTTTACTCAAGCACTCAGCATTTAGATAGAAAACTTATGGGGTACTTTGGAGGAGACCTGAAAAACCAACGCCCTCTGTCATCAGGTCATGGCAGGCATGGTATGCTAAAGAACCCTCCCTGCACATTTCCCAAAAACGCAATGCAAAGGTCAAAACTTCTGCCACATTACCTATAGCTGGTGATGTCTCAATATAATTAATTATTCTTGACTGGGATGTAAAACCCCATTTAATCAAATTAAATCAAATTGTTTGGCTCTGTCATTTTCTTGTTTTGTGCCATTTCTTGGTTGCATTAGTTCTTGCCATGTACATGTACATATTTTTAAGTTTCCCATTTCAATTTTTTTTCTGTTGTAAATCAAGTCACCTTATCATCATTATTCACATTCCTTTCATAGGATACTAAAACAATTAGTTTTTGATTTTATCAATTATATCAACATCTAAATAATCACATGATCATGAAAGCAAATCAGATTTCAAATTCTAATTTGAACATGTTAAATTTGCTATGCTACATAGTTATGAACTTCCAAATGTTCAATGTGTGCCAAATCTAAAAACAAACTTGGTCACTTATTAAAAAGAATGCAAAAAAGTTCTCCTGGAATTTGCTGATTGGTTACACAAGGTAAATTTTAATAAGATTAAAATGTGACCTATACATCATTGTAAACAGCCACATTTAGGCTTGATGAATATAACCCACTCATAATGCAAGGTATTTTGTTTCCTTTATTATTTTCTCAATAAATTAGTCAACACAATGTCACAAACAGGTGACAAGTTTACTTTATCTTTGGTATTACAATAAAAGTTTCCATAAAAAAAGCCAACTCTGGTTTGGATTATCAAGGTATTTCATAAAGGAAGCAAATCGTACTTCAACCAAACAAAACATTCATAGAACTCATGATATTTTATGAGATTATGAGAAATGATCATATTATTTTGTTTCATGATGTAGATTTAATTTAATCTTTACAATTAGTGTCAAATGAAATAAATTCTTGAAAAAAAGCTTTTTTTCATGGAATTTTCCAAAATAAATTAATAAAGTTTCCATGTTGGCTTTGTAAATTTCCACTAGATTAAATGATCAATTTGTAGCTGTTTTGTATAGAAAATGTCAGAGATACATAGTTTGTGAAATCTTAATAAAAATAAATTTTAAGACAATGAAAACTCAGCTTACTCAAAAATTTTAAAATGTGGGTGACCTTGACCTCCGATTTTTTTTAAATTTCAATTTCCCAAAGGGTTTAAATGTTAATTAACAAATCAAAAACAATGACAAACAATTTGATAAATAGAAAATAACAATTGATCTTAACCTGCTTATCAGAATCCTGAAAAGGGTCAATAGGACCATAGGACAAAACATTTTTTTATTGTTTTATAAATTTACTTCCAAGAAGGTATCGTTACAATAATGTCCAACACATGCTCTACTAACTGAGTTTCCATAATCAATAAGAAAAAAGTGAATTCTTCACAAAATTATTTTCAGATAATTACAGAAATGAATTAAATTACTATAGGGAAAAAAAATATTGGTTTTGTTTTATTGATACAGATAAATTAGGCTAGCAGAGACTTATGGCACCATGACATTTAAAGAAGGAAAATTATCAATATCCTGTCATAAAAGCCTGGGAAATAAGCAGATTTTCTTGTCATTCTGAAAAAAAAAATCAATGTCAAGAATGTTTACTTAGGTTAGGAAAAAAAAAGATATGAACTGCTATCCATGTTTGATTAGTGATTTGAAAATAAAACGAGGCTAATCAATTTGGATAATCAACTTTATCATTTACGTAATCGTCTTGACAACATATAAGGAAAGACATTCTTAATATAGAAAGCTTGAGTGAAAGGTACAATAAACTGTTGATTATGTTATCTTTACTTCCAAAAATAGATACATAATTAAGCTAACATGGGATGTAAAGGAAATGAAAATAACTGTGAACAAAGTTGACTAATAGCATCTTAAACACTGGTGACAATTTTAAGACAAAAATATCTTCAGGGGAAATGCTAACCGCGTCTGTGTATTGATTCATTAAACATGTTGCACATGCAAATGCGGTGAAAAAGAATTATCAAAAATAGCATACACCCGAGGCAATAAAATCATGAAATATTTATTTAACATACACATTGTATGCTTCCGGGATTCCCCCAGATTATGACCCTTTTAAAACCTGTCCCACCTGGTCACACGAAATTCTTAATTTTGCAACTGTCCCAAATTTTTAATAAAAATTCAGTCTCTAAAAAGAAACGCAATCATATTTCATGATAAAGAATCATTGTGAAGGATTATTTTTGTCATCAATATTTATAACAATGCAACTCTTATTTACTAAATATAATACTGCCATATATTGAAAAAATTTACCAACCTCTAAAGCTGTTTATACTGTTTTTGCATGTATAATTCTAATTCAGGTTCATCAACATTTTGTGTAAACAAATACAGAACATTGTTTTTTTTTCATCACAAGATCAATTTTTAATGAAATCAAGAATGAGTATTTGGTCAGTATAAGTTAATTTTGTCAGATATAACTAGTGGTAATCTGGAAAATGTTTGTATATGGCAAATAAATAAGATGATGTAAACGGAAACAGCCTAAAAATATCAGCCAATCACATAGATAGACATAAAATGTACATTTTTATGAAAAGGCCTGAACATGAAAGAGCTATTTCTTCTCAAAACTCAAAATCAATATTTTTATTAGATTTATTGAATTTTGGAATTAATGTTGATTGCTGATACAATAATAAGAAGAATAATGTTTATGATTTTCACCTTAAATTCCAGATATTTTTTGTCTTATGCCCCTATTTCTTTTTTAAAGTTATGACTTCAACAATTGTTTTTTCTACAAAATGTGGCTTTAATTATTATTAATGGATAATGGTACCTGCTTCAACTTAAAAGATCAAATTTCACAAAATGTGATGTTGCATTTCATGCACCTGAGATTTTTAAATAAGAACAGAAAAATTTTTTTTGTTGATAATTTTGATTGTAAATTTGTCTACTAAATTTTAGTGCAAAAAACATTTTGAAATAGAAAAAATCTATGAAAGTATTAGTATCTGGTAATTCCAACCCAACCCCACCCCACCCCAACCCCCAAACCATTTCACACTCAGAAGTGGGTCATTTTTTAGATGTTGTATTTAGTAAACATTTCAGTAATTTAGAAATGTATTTGAAATTTGCATGTAAAACAAAAGTTGAAAATAATAAAAGAACCTCAGTCAGCAAGCTCAAATACCCCATGCTCCCACATATTGGACCTAATTAAAAAAATTTCAAAGTCAAAGTGCTGTCATTACCATTAAAAAATCAGAGGACCAGAACAAAACACATACATAATCTGTAACTCAATGTGGTAGACTAACATACCTAAACAATGTGGTAGACTAACATACCTAAACAATGTGGTAGACTGACATACCTAAACAATGTGGTAGACTAACATACCTAAACAATGTGGTAGACTGACATACCTAAACAATGTTGTAGACTAACATACCTAAACAATGTGGTAGACTGACATACCTAAACAATGTGGTAGACTAACATACCTAAACAATGTGGTAGACTAACATACCTAAACAATGTGGTAGACTGACATACCTAAACAATGTGGTAGACTAACATACCTAAACAATGTGGTAGACTGACATACCTAAACAATGTGGTAGACTAACATACCTAAACAATGTGGTAGACTGACATACCTTAACAATGTGGTAGACTGACATACCTAAACAATGTGGTAGACTAACATACCTAAACAATGTGGTAGACTGACATACCTAAACAATGTGGTAGATTAACATACCTAAACAATGTGGTAGACTGACATACCTAAACAATGTGGTAGACTGACATACCTAAACAATGTGGTAGACTAGCTGACATACCTAAACAATGTGGTAGACTGACATACCTAAACAATGTGGTAGACTTACATACCTAATCAATGTGGTAGACTAACATACCTAAACAATGTGGTAGACTGACATACCTAAACAATGTGGTAGACTAACATACCTAAACAATGTGGTAGACTGACAAACCTAAACAATGTGGTAGACTAACATACCTAAACAATGTGGTAGACTGACATACCTAAACAATGTGGTAGACTGACATACCTAAACAATGTGGTAGACTAACATACCTAAACAATGTGGTAGACTAACATACCTAAACAATGTGGTAGACTGACAAACCTAAACAATGTGGTAGACTAACATACCTAAACAATGTGGTAGACTGACATACCTAAACAATGTGGTAGACTGACATACCTAAACAATGCGGTAGACTAACATACCTAAACAAAGTGGTAGACTGACATACCTAATCAATGTGGTAGACTGACATACCTAAAGTCAGTTCAATAGTTGAAAGAGTTTAGGAAAAATTTGTAAAAAACTGTTCTTATGGTATGATTTTAAAAAATACTTATTAAGGGCTGTGATTTCCATGACACCTTAACCAAATAACTTTGGAATAATTCACATACATATAAGCCCTCCTTTCAGAAGAAATACCCTCCTTATTTTATAATTACTTGTAAAATAGTAATAAGATACCAGTCTTATAAAAGGCATGTACTATCTGTGTATTTTATTACTTTTTTTATTCATTGGAAATTCTGCAAAGTTATGGTTACAATACGCCAAAGTTGTAAGTTTTCAATAAAAATTCAATAGAAGAAAAAAATAATTTAATAATATCAGGTGCACAAAATTACTTCAATAAGAATGGTGAGGATAATTATCGCACATTCCTTTGTAAATCCAACACATATCAATGTTTTAAGTCTAAACGTACAAATTATTGCTGAAATAGAAACGTATAAGAAATATTGTTGTACAGGAAACGTTCTATCAGACGATCCGAATACAAGATAATACCTCCATTTATCATGTGACAGAGACAATAATACAATATATAAAACTTCAATCAGAATCTAAATTCCATGCTGCTTTGACTTGGGATAAATGTCACCAACATAAAAATTTGTTATAAACTAAATAGTATTTTCCGTGTCTTTTTCGATTTTCTGAATGTCTTCAGCTGAAAATGATTGAATCAATACCAGGGCTTAGATAAGTATTAACTTAGTGACAAATTTACCAAAAATAACCAGAATAGATATTCTTTTGATTTTACTGATGTCAATGGTAAAAAAATGACAAATTTATCCAAAATAGCCTATGAGCATACTGCTGTGTAACCTATTCATATAAATGATAGCTTAAATCTTATAAAAGATGACAGCTAAAAAGAGCGATATGTTAACCATTATTAGTTCATAATCATGCTGTCAGTATCTTTATACTTTAACATCTCTATAAAATAAGAAGCCAGTTAGTAACGTCTTGGTACTTCTTGCAAGGAAATAAGCGTTGTGGCAGTAAACATCTGTGATTTATATAGATTAAGATAATTTTACTTATATCAAGATGACACCAGCTGTGTGAGCCAAGACTGTCAACAACTTTATTCTATAAATTTACAATATTACAATAAATTCTTGTTTTTTTTTCTTTTAAAAATATAAAATTCTCCCTCCCTATCCATAATTTTTATGTAACCTGGATAAAAATCAACTACTTAAGTTGCATTGGCCTAATATCTAAGCAAATTTGAGTTATGACTGACAAATTTAAAAGAAAAACTCATGTAGATCTTTTCAATGTTTCAGTAACGTAACAAGTTTTTATGACAATAAATATTAGTAAAGAGGGTTAATTTAGATTAACTTAGGATTTTACCTGATCATTGTTATTAATTCATGTTTAAAAGCAAGTTTGTATCTCTGCTAATAGTTGTTGCTGTTATTGTAATGTTGTTTAAGGCTGCATGTATCTGCAGTTTATAGACATCCACAACCAGGAAAGTGCTAGCCCACCAAGTCAGTATATAGCAGACAAGCGTTCATGTACTACTCCCCCAGTCCATTATCCTGGCACCAGGTGAACCAGTCAACACTCTGTCCTCTAACTGCCAGGCAAGAAGACAATATCTCAAATTTTTTAGTTTAATGTATAACTTGACAAGGGTTTGAACCCCAATCTCCTGCTCTGAAGATCAATGTCATCACTGACTTCCATAAAAGTCTTTATGATAATGTATGAATTATAACAAAACTTGTCAGAGGAAAACATGGATGTCGGGACCCCTTTACGTTTACAGCTCTTAGAAAAATGTTTGCTTATAAAACTATTATATTTATCGGTGCTTTATTGTCATAAAGCAAAATACTAGCTATATCCTAGACTGGTCGAACTCCTTTTTTATAATTATAAGGATCTATTTACTTTGATGTCTAAATAATTCCCATTATTATTCAACAAGAAAATGAGTGTAATAGTCTAGACTTGAGTTCTTCTATAATACACATCCTATACAGTTTCCCTAATGATCAGAATGATAAAACAATAAATATATGTTTTTAAATGTTACATTCAGGACTGGTATTATCATACACAGACTATATAAGTAATAGGGAATAAATGACCCATTAATAAAAAAGTCTTAAAAATAAATATATAAGTGATCCCTTTTTCTACTTGAATGCTCCCAGTGCAGACTTATCTCTATATAACTATTATTATACCATACTTTTTATTGATAACAATATCTTTAATATATTTGTAGCGGTCTGGGTAGCTCAGTGGTAGAACACTTGCATATAGTGCGGGAGGTGCCGGGTTCGATCCCTGGTCAGACCCTGCATTTTTTCTCCCTCCTGTTACAGTTTGGTGGCCAGTGTGGCCCTCGAAAGTGGTGGACTGAATATATAAAGTCCATCCGAGGGAATTTGGGGTGAGATTTCCCATAGGATCATGGGAAACTCAAGAATAACAGGGGAGGAATGTAGCGATCTGGTAGCTCAGTGGTAGAGCACTCACCTATAGTGCGGGAGGTCCCGGGTTCGATCCCCATTCAGACCCTGCATTTTTCTCCCTCCTGTTACTTATTTATGGTTTCATGAATCAATAACTCTATTTGAATGGTTGTTTTCCATCAAGCAAGAGGCTCTTCCATTACCCAAAATTTTCCCACCTTTATTTGTGACTAATCACATCACAGATTGTAATCTTGTAATTGTCATTCGACTGGTAAAGTGCTCGACAGACTTTTCACTTCTAAAAAGACTGTTGTTAATGAAGGACATGCTGAGAACAATTTACCAGTTGAATAACAAAAATAACAAACATAAAGTTGTTTGTAGTCTGATTGGTCAAAAATAAAAAAGGTAGGAAAATATCGTTCAATGAAAAAGCCTCTTGCTAAACAAAATACAACCAGTCGAATATGGCTACTATTAATTGCAAGCATTGGTTCCTCAGTAGATTAGTGGTCTAAAGTATGGCTTACATATTACAGTGCCTATTACCACTACGTTTAAAATCCTATTAGAGTAAACTGGTGCAAGATAGTTTTTTTTCAGTTTGCTGATGTGAAATGTTATTGAAAAAAAAATTCAAAAATTCCAGAAACAGATGCTTTTTATTTACAGCCACATGAATAGTACAACAAACCTTTACTTAGTGATACATTGCATACCAATGACATGTTTTCCCAATTGTAGATTTCTAGAGTATATATTATAACATTGTTATGCTGTTTACGGTGTCAATATGCCAATATGCAAGTAGCAGTGTAAATGTCATAATGTGAAACACTTTACCCATGATATCCACTAGCTCTGCATGTTTTAATATGACAAGCATCCATGGCAAATTTTATTAATATTGCTTAAAATATTTAAAAAGTTATGAAGCAGACACTGAAATGAGTCTTTTAACCCATGACAATCAAACTGTTATGATCCAGATTGAAATTTCATAACATAAATACCAAATTAAAGCTTATTGTAAGCAGTCACCTAGCATATATATACACTGTATATATATATATATATATATAAACTAAAATTATTTTTAATGTTTAAGTACATGCAGGATTCAATCCTTTTAAAATCAAATTGTTTAACATATAGCATTTATCTGCATAGCAGTTTTATAATCCAGTATAATTTAATTAACTGAAATCTTAGTAAACTAACATTGTGTCTCAAGTGTATCGTGTTTTTATGAGATTCTCTCATTAATACTGTTAGATTAATTAAACTGTATCAACTTAACAAATTTATCTTGGAAACTTCTTGTTTATAAAAAAAAATATTTTACCCTGAAAAGGTTTAATTAGTTGAAACATTTTCTACTCTTTTGACCTACTTTTACATAAACATAGAGGAGAAAATGTCAGAGTCAAAAACATTTCTATTATATAAAGATGGTCAGTTATGAGAAGGTAGAGACAACTAGAGTAGCTAAAAAAAAAAAAACAGCCATCTTTGGCAAGCCTACTAATACACATTGTAAACCAGGATCTAACAGAGTGGGATATGATCCTAGGTGGTGAGAGGTACTGTGATTTGTAAACCAGGATCTAACAGAGTGGGATATGATCCTAGGTGTTGAGAGGCAATGTGATTTGTAAACCAGGATCTAACAGAGTGGATTATGACCCTAGGTGGTGTGAGGCAATGTGATTTGTAAACCAGGATCTAACAGAGTGGGATATGATCCTAGGTGGTGAGAGGTAATGTGATTTGTAAACCAGGATCTGACAGAGTGGGATATGATCCTAGGTGATGAGAGGCAATGTGATTTGTAAACCAGGATCTAACAGAGTGGATTATGACCCTAGGTGGTGTGAGGCAATGTGATTTGTAAACCAGGATCTAACAGAGTGGGATATGATCCTAGGTGTTGAGAGGCAATGTGATTTGTAAACCAGGATCTAACAGAGTGGGATATGATCCTAGGTGGTGAGAGGTAATGTGATTTGTAAACCAGGATCTGACAGAGTGGATTATGACCCTAGGTGGTGTGAGGCAATGTGATTTGTAAACCAGGATCTAACAGAGTGGATTATGACCCTAGGTGGTGTGAGGCAATGTGATTTGTAAACCAGGATCTAACAAAGTGGATTATGATCTTCGGTGGTGTGAGGCAATGTGATTTGTAAACCAGGATCTAACAGAGTGGATTATGACCCTAGGTGGTGTGAGGCAATGTGATTTGTAAACCAGGATCTAACAGAGTGGATTATGACCCTAGGTGGTGTGAGGTAATGTGATTTGTAAACCAGGATCTGACAGAGTGGGATATGATCCTAGGTGATGAGAGGCAATGTGATTTGTAAACCACGATCTAACAGATTGGGATATGACCCTAGGTGGTGTGAGGCAATGTGATTTGTAAACCAGGATCTAACAGAGTGGGATATGATCCTAGGTGGTGAGAGACAATGTGATTTGTAAACCAGGATCTAACAGAGTGGGATATGATCCTAGGTGGTGAGAGACAATGTGATTTGTAAACCAGGATCTAACAGAGTGGGATATGATCCTAGGTGGAGAGGTAATGAGATTTGTTAACTAGGATCTGACAGAGAGGGATATGATCCTAGGTGTTGAGAGGCAATGTGATTTGTAAACCAGGATCTAACAGAGTGGGATATGACCCTAGGTGGTGTGAGGCAATGTGATTTGTAAACCAGGATCTAACAGAGTGGGATATGATCCTAGGTGGTGAGAGACAAAGTGATTTGTTAACCAGGATCTAACAGAGTGGGATATGATTCTAGGTGTTGAGAGGTAATGTGATTTGTAAACCAGGATCTAACAGAGTGGGATATGACCCTAGGTGGTGAGAGACAATGTGATTTGTTAACCAGGATCTAACAGAATGGGATATGATCCTAGGTGTTGAGAGGTAATGTGATTTGTAAACCAGGATCTAACAGAGTGGGATATGACCCTAGGTGGTGAGAGGCACTGTTATTTATAAACTTGAATCTGACAGAGTAAGATATGATTGTAGGTGGTGAGAGACAATGTGATTTGTTAACCAGGATCTGGCAGAATGGGATATGATCATAGGTGGTGTAAGGCACTGTTATTTATAAACCAGAATCTGACAGAGTGAGATATGATCCTAGGTGGTGTCAGGCACTGTGATCTGTGAAGCAGGATCTGGTAGAATGGGATATGATCCTAGGTGGTGTGAGGCAATGTGATTTGTTAACCAGGATCTAACAGAGTGGGATATGATCGTAGGTGGTGTGAGGCACTGCATTTTATAAACAGAATCTGAGAGTGAGATATGATCCTAGGTGGTGTAAGGCACTGCATTTTATAAACCAGAATCTGACATAGTGAGATATGATCCTAGGTGGTGTGAGGCACTGCATTTTATAAACCAGAATCTGAGAGTGAGATATGATCCTAGGTGTTGTGAAGCACTGCATTTTATAAACCAAAATCTGACATAGTGAGATATGATCCTAGGTGGTGTCAGGCACTGTGATCTGTGAAGCAGGATCTGGTAGAATGGGATATGATCCTAGGTGTTGTGTGGCAATGTGATTTGTAAACCAGGATCTAACAGAGTGGGATATGATCGTAGGTGGTGTGAGGCACTGCATTTTATAAACCAGAATCTGAGAGTGAGATATGATCCTAGGTGGTGTAAGGCACTGCATTTTATAAACCAGAATCTGACATAGTGAGATATGATCCTAGGTGGTGTGAGGCACTGCATTTTATAAACCAGAATCTGACAGAGTGAGATATGATTCTAGGTGGTGTAAGGCACTGTTATTTATAAACCAGAATCTGACAGAGTGAGATATGATCCTAGGTGGTGTCAGGCACTGTGATCTGTAAAGCACATCCTTAAGATCACTTATTTACTTTTCTAATCAACTTCATAAATGAATCCAAAAACACATTAATAAACCAATGTAATATCATACAATTTTCAAGCCATTGTTTCAAACTGCTTCACATATTTCCGTTAAAGATGTTAACCATATCACAGAAGCTATAAAAAGAACAATGATATCCTTGCTGTATTCTTTGTTTTATTATACCAATTTTTCCAATTATTTACAAATTTAAATACATGTATAAGCCATGACTATTAGTAATAAGTCACTTCACACTGATTGACAATGATGTAACAACTTTAAACTTCCTTTATAATAATCAATACAAAAGCACTAAGTGCAACTTTATCAATCATAGAAGTTTACACAACTGCTAACATCTTACATGACACTAATTCTGATATAGAGGGCATAGGCATGCGTCCACTTACGCTGGGAGAAGGACAGGTAAGAGTGGAATTTAATAAAGTAATGGTGTTTTACATGTGTCAAGATTAATTCACTTATATCAAGGCAGTCAGATTTTGGATGGAAATCAAAGATCTTTAGCAAGGTAGCTGGCAAACGTTTTTACACTTTTCTTATACCTAAGTGGGATTCAAAATAAGGCCATGCAGTGAATGATAAGCTAGCTGGCAACTTAGAACACTTTGCCACCAAGGCCCCTTAGACTGGCAAAAAAAGGGATGAAAAAGCAAAATAAAATTCAGATTTAGTTGTCAATAATACTCCTTTAAATTCTTACTTAAGATACAGAAAGTTATATAAAAAGTAAATAGATAAAGCCATTACTTCCTCAAAATTAAAAAAAAAACAACCAATAAATAAAACTGAAATATCCATTAAATTTACAAGTATACTTTGTATATGACAACAGTTGATATCAATTCAGATGTCTTTAGCTCATGAACTTGCATCTAACAGTTAACAGATAAACCTGAAAATACAATGCCCAGACAAATAAACTAGACCATAATATTTGGGCTCTGATAAGACAAAATGACAGATAAACTAGACCATAATATTTGGGCTCTGATAAGACAAAATGACAGATAAACTAGACCATAATATTTGGGCTCTGATAAGACAAAATGACAGATAAACTAGACCATAATATTTGGGCTCTGATAGACAAAATAACAGATAAACTAGACCATAATATTTGGGCTCTGATAAGACAAAATGACAGATAAACTATACCATATTATTTGGGCTCTGATAAGACAAAATTACAGATTAACTAGACCATAATATTTGGGCTCTGATAAGACAAAATGACAGATAAACTAGACCATAATATTTGGGCTCTGATAAGACAAAATGACAGATAAACTAGACCATAATATTTGGGCTCTGATAAGACAAAATGACAGATAAACTAGACCATAATATTTGGGCTCTGATAAGACAAAATTACAGATTAACTAGACCATAATATTTGGGTTCTGATAAGACAAAATTACAGATTAACTAGACCATAATATTTGGGTTCTGATAAGACAAAATGACAAATAAACTAGACCATAATATTTGGCTCTGATAAGACAAAATGACAGATAAACTTGACCATAATGTTCAGATTCTGATAGACAAAATGACAGATAAGCCAGACTATAATGTTCAGATTCTGATACACAAAATGACAGATAAACCAGACTATAAAGTTCAGATTCTGATAGACAAAATGACAGATAAGCCAGACTATAATGTTCAGATTCTGATAGACAAAATGACAAATAAACTAGACTATAATGTTCAGATTCTGATAGACAAAATGACAGATAAACCAGACTATAATGTTCAGATTCTGATAGACAAAATGACAGATAAACCAGACCATAATGTTCGAGGTCTGAAAGTCACTATATTTACAACTGAAGGGGGATAACTCTGAGTTTTCTTAATGAATGTCTTACTCAGGTACATAAAAAAACAAGCAAGCCAGGTCTAAAATAGGGGAGAAAACCTAATTACCTTAGAAAACAATAAAACTATGACAATTATGAGGATCAGATGAAGCATTATTCAAAGCTAAGCAATGGCAGTAGAAGTAAATACAAACCATTTAGTTACCAAGACCCTTTTATCCTTAGTTTCAGTTAAAGGAGATATAAAACCTGATTAAAAAAAGATCTGTAGATAAAGGCTCACCTTATATTTAAGTTCTGTATTTAAACAATTTGATCCCAAAACAACAAACAACATTTCTAACAAAGACTACATGGCTGCTGCATCATATATTTGTCATGTAGTGTTTCTCACATCTTCAAATCCCAGAAAAGAATATATATATATATATATATATATATATATATTATATACATGTATATATATATATATATATATATATATATATATATATATATATATATATATATATATATATATATTTATATATATATATATATATCATAGTTGAATTTTTCTTACACTGCAGTAATATTTAAAAAATATTATCCAAAAAAGGTAAAAGGTTTAAATATGAGGAGCAATCTTTATACTTTTTGCTTGAATTCTGTAAAGTGTGGAAAAAATTCTTAAAAAGTTAGATAAACATCTTCAATTTACATAGAGGAATTTTTTGAAGTTGAAGAATTTTTGTTGAAAACTGTAGGATGTGTTGATTTTACAAAATAGAATCATTATGTTCAAAATACTTCTAGAAAACAAGTATGTTCTTAAGTCAGGAAAAAGGGTAATAATGTAAATGATATAATTCTAAAAAGTAAAGACCTTACCATAAAGGATCTTTTTGTTCAAAAAAGCTAATAATATCCATTTCAAAATAAGGAAAAGCTAAAACCACAACAACAATAATGATAATAATAATGATGCTGAACAATTTCATAAAATGATGTACACATGGATCTTTCATACATTTAAAACATTTTGTAAAGGTTCTCGTTAGAAAACTTTAAAAGGGGTTGTTTTAATAAAACAGGAACCCCATTTTTCCAACTCATTCAACACTATCTATACTTTAAAGCCAAACTTTACTCTTTGCAACCCACTGGGCAAATTTCTAAACGATTGACTAATTTATAATGCACAAAGTAATATACATTATAACCAATTAACTGGTTATGTTACCTAATTTTTGAATCAGACCCTGATATATAGTCAGCTATCCAAGAAATTCTGAGCATTGATCCATCGTATAAGGCTTTTATCAATATTATGTTCCTTTTGCTGACTTAAAAATTTCAGAATTAAAAATACCTTAATTGTGTTGTTTTATTTTTCAGACTCATGACGAAATGCACAGAGATGATCTTAATGCTACTACAGATAGCATCTATCATATATACAATGGAACTCTGGGAATGTTCGAACAACTGACGAAAAATTTTACTGAAAAAGTTTCTTATGATATTGTGTCTTCTTCTGAAAAATCTATTCCATCTGCAACATTAAGTGCTGAAGAGCAATTCCGTTTACAAGAAGAAGAATTTTATAAATCATATAATCCAGAGGTTGGGTTCAATACTGCTATTGTTTTAGGAGGAATGTTGGTACTTCTTGTTGTGTATGTTGTTTATCGAACAAAGTGTCGCAAATTTCTCATTCGTCAGTGTAACAATCTATTCAAGTCTAAGGACAAAGAACTAATTGCAGGGGAGGCAATGAAGTTCAATTTTGATGACAATGACATGGAGGCAGCAAGGGAAGAGTTTCATGAAAAATTTGATAATCCTGGCATTGGAAGTGATGACGCTTCTTGTATACAATATGGTAGTGGTACCAATGCTTCATATAGTACTGGTAATCGAACACCTATTCCATATCTTCCTCATCAAATCTCACTAAAAGATGAAACAGGTCAGAAAATTTATAGGGAAGTACCAAGGCTTACCATATCAAATGAGGATAAACGACTACCTGTTGTTGTCATGGATATGAAATTAGCAACTGCAGACTGGGTGCAAAAACAGTATCAGTTTCTGGATCCTGGTGGTATAATTCTTAAAGTGAAATCAGATACTATTTGTCCACCAGGCAACGAAATCTATCCGTCCAACTCATCGGGCACAAAGTCCAAAAGCCCTTGTGCTAAATCACATCATATCTTAAATTCAAAGGACAAACAAGACGGTGCTTCATCTAACTGTACATTAAACCTCAATAACAGTCTACCTGTATTAGAGATTCCTGATATATCTATGTTAAACCAAAGTTCTCTATATAAAAAACGGACAGATTTTAGAACAAGAAAATTTCCAAGTGTGTCTTCAGAACCAAAATCTCCTCTTCAACCTCCGGTGCATATAACACCAATTATTAAAATTCAAAATTATGACAAATCACAACGAAGACAAAATAGTTCTCAAACAAAGAGCAGTAGGGATTCTATTAGCAGCAGTTCTTCTGATGATCCCTTAATATACAGGATTCCAGAAGATGAATGGAGTACACCTCGTGCTCAGAGGCGTAGCGTTGTATCAGACCAGGGAGATAACTCAAGTGCCTATATTGCATGTTCATTAGGTCAATTTACACCTACACATTCATGTCATAATAAAACTGATGGATCAACCAGGCCTAAAATACCTCAAAAACAACAGAGTTTAACTATACCTGTATTAAAGTACCCAAGTCAACGATCACTTAGTAGATGTCATACCACAGAAACACCTTTATAGTCTAAAGTGTATAGTTTAATATAATACATAGGTATATAATATTTCTTAATCAGAAAATTTTTGCAATTGTTAATTTTTGGGAGTGACAATTCAATTAATTTGACTATCTAAATTTTCTTGTTGTCAGTTAACATGAAAATGCAAACAACTTACATCAAATTTTTATAATTTGAGATTAATTAATTGTTTTATTTTCTTGTTTTGTTACTCCCATCAATCTTTGTAAAAATAAAATAAATGCAAAAATTAACTTATTCATTTATCATTTTAATGGACATATTTCATGTATAAGACACTAGATTTGCTGTACAAGCAAGCACTGTATGTCTTAACATGTGACCAGCAAGTCATATCATGTGACCAATAGATCATATCATGTGATCAGCAAGTCATCATGTGATCAGCAGTTCTATCATGTGACCAGCAAGTCTTATCATGGGACCTGCATGGCTATGTGATTTCTAAGTACAACAAGAATTCCACAGAATTAAATGTCTCGCCTGGTTAGTTTTTGACTTTAACATAAACTTTCACATTTTGACACGCCGTCACCGCTGCTGCCGCCGACACCGGAAAAGTAACACCTAAGTCTCGCCTTATGGTGATGCCAGGCTCAACAAAAATAATTGTTGTTATTGGAGACCCTGTTAAATGATGTCATGCGTGAAGTGAATGTTTTGAAGTAACAAGTGGTTATATTTTTTCTCAGATATCAGATTGATATATCTTGTTTTTAATACCTAGATAGACTAGGTTATATCTGTTTGAATAAGTCAACTGAATCCTAAATAAAACATGTTCAAAATTACCATTTGCTGCCTCTCAATCTAAGAAATCAGGAAAGAGTTAACATAAGACTTGACCATTTTAGTTACTGTTAATTTTCTTAAAGAAGAATTAAATACAGTATAAATCTAAATATCTTTTTCTGTAATTCCATGAATAAATCAAGGTCAATTCTGGTCCCATTTTATGCAAAACAAGTAACCAGATTTTAGATAAATTTTATAAAATGCACAAATTATAGCCTTGAGACCTTGTAAAATCAAAATATCACATCAGGTTTCTCTTCCAGTCATCCGTTTCGGAAAAAATAATTAGAATTTACTCGCTTTGGCCCTACAGTCAACTGCTTTTGTCACTATGGGATTCTTTAGATAAAATTAAAAGGCCTGTCCAAAAAAAAAAAAAAATGCTTCTTCCCAATAGTTGAATTCTATAAGTTTCAGAAGAAGTTGTTTAAGTGAAAGTTTACTGAAACAACGAATGATACCCAATCAATGGGTAATTTTGGTTTGTATAAAATCTGTACGTAAATTCATGTCAAATTTCTCAGGTATCTTGTATAATTCAATACACATTCCCAAATGAAATTATGCATACATTATTTCCTTTTTATAGAACTCTTTTAATTTGAAAATATAAAACAAATGAAAATGGGTACAAAGTTGTTATTACTGTAAAGATTGTTCTTCATTTGTTTATTACTTGGTAGTAACACTTTCATATTTGATCACATTTTCAAGATCATTGAGTGGCTTAGGAACCAAAACATCAACATTACAAGTGATGTTTGAAGGTTGACCTAAAACTCAGTTCAATACATCAGTTTACTTCTTTTTTTAAGAAATAGCATCAACATCCAAGCTCATGCACTACAGATAATGGAAAATGATTTTAAAAATCACTTTATTATTTTTTTTTTTTTTTCAATTTTCGGGCAGGTTGATTTGTTTATATAAATTTATTTAAGAAACAATACCATGATTAATCATAAAAATTTACAAAATTTTGTTGCGTTTGGTTTGTCAGTTCCCTCAGTTTGGTTAGAACCAGTTGCTTTTTAAGTCATAACCACAGTGTTTGAAAGTAGAAATTATTAAAAAATGTTCCACTACAATTTTCCAAAGCAATATCATTTAAAATGATGAGAAGAAAGTAGAAATACAACAAGGAATTCAAATGTGAAACATGAGATTTCCCATGAAAACAATAATTCAATAAGGATTTTGTAACTGAAATTGACTGTCTGAATAGTTAAGATAAGTTTAAATGTGCTGAACAAAGAACAGTTAATTGATACATCAGGCATTCATTTAAATGTAACAAAATTAAATTTTCTAATTGCAATCTAAAACAAGTGCTAATTATTGTACAAATGTGGTTTTCCAACACCTTTAACTGCAATTAACATTTATCAATGCCACACTGAAGATATGTTTTCTGACAGAATTTTTATGAGATGAGGACATTGATCTCAGGACATATAATACTTGGGAATTTTTATAGTTTTGTCAATACTCCATTACAAGTTGTGTACATTTAATTGCAAACAATAATTGCTTTAGAAAGCTGCAGATGCTGGATATGTGACAGAAGAATTCTGATGCTTAGTGTTACATCAGGCTCGACAAATCTCATTTTAAGTCTTACTGGTTGTATGGACCAATCTACCTTTAAGTCCAATACAAATAAAAGACCCTGTGAATCTCTTAACATGTCATTTTGTCTTTCTTTTTCTCAGAATGTTTACCGAGATTTGAGTTTTATTTTTACATATGATATTAGTGAGAAGACATTGAATACTTAATCAAGTCCTCCCTATGGAAAATCTTGATTGTCATGGCCTGGAAAATCTTGATTGTCATGGCCTGGAAAATCTTGATTGTCATGGCTTTGAATTGTTGGAAATTTTTTATTTCTGCATCTTTTTCTGAAAAAACCCAGACACACTATAATAAAAGTTGTCATGTGAAAAAAAAATTATATGGTATCTTTTTGTTATTTCGAATTTTCAAATTGAAAATTTGAAGGCACAGAAAATTTGAAGTCAATTTTGATGCTAGTCCAATTCCCTCCTGAGCTAAACAAGTTTTCCGTATTTTTGTCCACTAAATCTACTTATCTATCTGTTTATTCATCAGTGATTTTCTGGGTAAGTGTTTGTGGACTTGTAAGTATTATTACCTTTAGAGATGGTGAGTAATTTTGTCTTGAAATTGTTGTACTATTTCATAGTTTATAACATCTTTACATTTTCAGTTTGGTTTTATCCAGTAAACTAAACAATAAATAAATAATAAATATAAATAAACAAACAAATAAATAAACAAATAAATACAGTAATAATATAGAGGCTACTATTATTAAACTGTAAACACTTAATTCCCTGTAATTACAACATGAATCACACCATGTCTCTTATCACCTAGGTTCTAATCTCACTAGGGTAGATTCTAGAACGAGAAAGTTTGTCAGTTCACTTGACAAAGGTCAGTGTTTTTTTTCCAGGCACTTTGGTTTCCTCCAACATTCCAGAACTCAATATAATTGGAAGAATCTTGACTTGGGCATATCATACCATACTCCACTCCAATATCACAATACATTGCAATATTGACAAGTGTTACACAATACATATTGCAATATTTTTTATCTCAAATTTTTTTTCACATACAATATTAAAAAATGATTAGTATTTCATTTTGCCATACCAGTTAAAGCAAATTTATACTGCCAAAAATTGGTAAAGTTAAAACTATATATTTTGTTATGCAATAAAATTGGATTACTAATTACACATGTATCATGTATTGCAATACTCTGTTAATTAAAAACAATAGAGTAAAATATACATGTATTGCTAAAACAACTTCATAGTTTAAGCATATTATATTACCCAACACTTGCTCAGACAAGAACATTTCAGTTATCTACAGCCAAAACATTGTTTCAAATACTTTAGCTGACAAAAATTCATAGGCTTCACCACAGTATGACCTACTCCGTGTAACCCAAGAACTGTTGCATGTTAAAGAAAACATAAACATTGTAAATCCCCCCAAAGAAAAATAACAATACATATCAACTCAATATCCAATAAAAACAGTTCCACACAATTGCAAGGTTTATTATCAGGATATTACATGATTACATAACTACAGTGAAACCTGTCTATAAAGGCCACTCAAGGGATGCGGCCAAAGTGGCCTTTATAGACAGGTGGCCTTTATAGACAAGTTCTATCAAGGATCATCAAAAATTATTATCTAAATCGTTCTTTCTTATTCATTTTAGTACCCAAATTAAACTGAATAGAGCTAACCATGAAATTGTTTCTTCTGTAACTTGAGATAAACTTAAAAAAATTAAATACACTATTTTAACATCAAGTTATTCAACGTCTTCAGGAATTTACAAATCCTTTACACCACGCCGGCCTCGTAACATAAATATGTCTAAATGGTTGATTGTTCTATTCTCTATCTTTCTGTCTCTTTTATTTTATTTATTTTATTTTTTTTGCTATGTATAGGGGTGTTGCATAGTAAAGTTTTATTCTTAGAACGCTTACACCTTTACCAACATAATTAGGTCACTTCAGACCCACATCACACTCTTGCTAATTCAGACTTCAAAGGAAGTTGTTACATAATGAATTACATGGTTTAGTGATCAGAGCAGTGATTATCTGTGTCATATGTAACTGTCAAATTTACTGTTAAGATATCGTTAATAAAAATAACCATTAATTTTTTTCTGGTGCCGAATTCAATCGTAGTCGGTGTGGAATTAAGTTTAAATTGGTGCCGAAAATATATCATTGCCGAAATGACTTTTCACACTGGTGCCGAAATGACTTGAAATCGCATCTTGGTACGATTTCCAAACTAACGAAATTAATGTCCGTTGGCGGTAGAACGGCAAACACAGTTTATTTCTCAACATTTGCTTGATAGTCTGATAACACAGCTTTGATTAAATTGATTTGGGTTCGTCCAGCACCATAACTTCCGCTAGTTTCCTAGTACTTAATTTCCCCTTTTCAGATTTATTTAACAATTCTACTCAATGTTAGTCAATGCATTCCATTTACTATGGCCAAATGAAAAACAACATCAAATATTACTGCATGTAAAAAGAATAAATAAAAAATTTCAATGTCTTATCGGAATGTAAGCTTTACTCAATATGGCCGCTTAGATACATATAAACAGAAGTGCATTATGGGATTTTTTGTTTATGCCGACTGGTTCCGGAAACTGACGAAGTTTCGTAAACATTGCAAATGGCCGCTATAGACAGTTCTGTTGAAGCTTGGGGTCGGAAAAATGGTGGCCGCTGGCCGCATAAGACAGTGACCGCTATATAGAGGTGAAATAAAGAACAAAATTCATCGGGGGGAATAAGATATGGCCGTTATAGACAAGTGGCCGCTTTATACAAGTGGCCGCTAACACAAGTTAGACTGTATATATTAATGATGCAGGGTGAAGTCAATTAACTGATCCATTTTATATCTAAAAACCCCGAGACAGTTAAGTTCAATACAAATTTTGAAACTCAATCTGAAGTTTATCTTTAAATACCTAAATTCACCAATTTGTTACATTTATTGTAGCCTCAGATTTCTTTAAATTTGTTTTTCAAAATCATACTTCTCACAAAATTAGCTCATTAATTTATATACAAGTGTTGTCAGAAAACAACAGCTCACCAGACCCTAAACTTGTCAATAATATAATAACTCAACATGCATCAAAGTACATGTATTTTAACACTGTATTATAGAGAACAGCTAGAATGGAATTGTAATTAATCTCTTCAAGATGTGAGACCTAAAATAAACAATATGTTCTTACTATTATAGACATTTTATTAGTGATTTTTAACTTTTGTATTTGTATAATTTGTATGAAGTAAATATGTGAAACTGTAATTATTATTATAAAATGTGTAACATTGACTTAATTACCTCCAAATTAAAAGAGTTCATAAACCAATGATATCCCTAAACATGTGTTGTGAAACTAATTTCAAGTGAAATCACATTTTTTTTCCAGATGGTGAAACATGTTTTGAATTATAATCCATATTTCAAGTTATATGAGTCCAAAACAAAAGAAAATGACAGTTCTCTACAGCTATTACTTGTCATCACATGTTATGCAGAAGAAATATACCACATAACAAAAGCTTGAATATTTACAAAACTTGGTCTTGGATAACATGTATGAAACTGGATATATCAAATATGTATCTAGTAAATTTGTTTTTACAAAAATAATAGAGTGCAATAGAATTTCAAGTCCTACATGTATGAACCAATAAAATTTTTGGAATAATAGAAACCACTGTCCACTTTTAGTTAATGTAAATCCTGTATAAAAGACCATGTGAGAGATTTTTACCTGTGAAAATGTGGACGGAATAGATTAGTCTTTATATAGAAAATTAATTAAGTATAAAACTAAAACATATACACATGTAAAATGGTTCTACAAAAAGGTTAAAGGACCAGAACAATATGATGTGTAAAGAGATTGTAAAGTACTGGTCTGTAACAGACAGGTGTCCATATATAGAGGTAGTCGCTATATCAATTATCACTGTATCACATAAATTATACATTATAACCATGTCTTTGTTCACACTGTATAGCAGATTTATATAAGACGTATTGGGTGTCTTTGGGGAATGTTCTTTGATCAAGAACATTGGTCTCATGTTGGAATTTCATCATAACAAGAACATGCACTGAGAACATTGTTAGCAGAACAAAATCTCACACTACCTATCTAGCAACAACAGCAAAGTGATAAGGTCAAATTAGCATTAAAACCCATTAGATATTTTGACAATGAAGATCATTCGATAATGTGTTTAATAAATATTACAAATGGTATGCATTGACAAAATTTTGTTATCAACCTTGAAATTATACTTTATTAAACTTATTTATCTAAAAATTTTGTATTCAAGCTTGAAATTATACTTTATTTTGCTTAATATATCTACAATAATATCAAAGTTAGGGAATCTGTCTCAAATCTGTTAATCAAATGCTTTAACTAACTTTTTACAGAAAACTGGATCTTTGTCCTGCTTCACTACCACACAAAAAACTTGTAGAATATTACCTCAATGTAATTTCCGTTAAATGGTAAGATTTTAGGCATTGTTTGCTCTCCATGTTGTTTACTATTGATAATGTTCTCAGTGTTATTGCGAATTCACTTGAGAACAATTTTTTATTTACTCTAAAGTTGGAATATTAATATCTCACCCAAAGACACCCATGTAGTAAAGAAAATATAATAAAAATTTATCATCACTATGTAGTAGAGAAAATTTAATAAAAATTTATCATTGTAAAGATGATCATTCTCTGAGTAATACCATGTTACTTGTCACAAATTATTTTTGAAATTAAAAAAAAACTTTTATAAAAGCTTTAGTGATTGTTATTTGTAAATTAAAATTTGAACTGATGTCGTCTTCATTTCACTTGACCTGCTATAATATATTTGATACAGGGGCAGAGCTAAGCTGAGCTCTCAAATTAAGCCTCTAAATATCAGGGTTCAAATCTCATTCTGTAAAATACCAGTGTGAGAAAATTTTATTTGCTTCCCAAAAGTTGGTTTTCTCATAGAACCCTTGTGTTCTTTGAAATCCCAGATCTGACTGCTTTGATATAAAACAAAATCTTGACTCAGAAATCAAACATTGATTACTTCATTTCTTAATTTCAATCCAGTGTCTACAAGCAGTAAATTGTCAGAGAATGAAACATTGTTCATCTGCATCAGGGTTTTCTCTCAAATTACACTATAAAGAGTATCCACCCACTGACATATTTTTGATAGCATTTGACAAGCAACAACAAAGGAAAAGACATAGACTATTCATCACAATTACATAAAATGTGTGCATACTAGTATTTATCCAGTTAGGTAAAAATATAAAAAGAATGAGACAAACAAAAAAATAAGTGCTTCAGGTTTCACTCTTAAAAAAAATGGGATTGGTAGATATCTCAAGATTTTCTTGAAATCTTTGGTCATTTCAATGCAAATATTTCACAAAGTAAGAGGAAATGTTGAAAAATTACTAAAATTAGATCAACAGTGGTTTTGTTTGCCTAAAATTACTACCGAATAAAGGTAGTTTCCCCTTGAGAAATATGACTAAAATTTCCCAATTTGAAAACTAAAATTCCCCAAAAGGCTACAGTGATACACAATCAAATAGTTTAAGTTAAATCCAGTTGTCCAAAACTGTTCTGACAGACAAAAAATGTTAGATATTGTCACAGTATAAGATCTTTGCAATGAATTTCAAAATTCTGAGCGTAAAATGTGACATAAAAAGGGTCCAAATTTTCCCAATCTGAAAGGTAGAAGGTAGTTTTTAAAAACCATAGCAAAATCACTGATCAAGAACTCTTACTCCTGTTTATGTAAAAACATCTACAGGCATTGTAACATTCAAACATTTTATAACAGAAGCATAAACCTAAACACTAGAGTGAAAACCATTAAAATGGTAAATTCTTAAATACTGATGGGAAAAAGACTATACAGTGATTTTGCTATGGTTTTTAAAAACTACCTTCCACCTTTCTGATTGGGAAAATTTGGAACCTTTTTATGTCACATATTACGCTCAGAATTTTGAAATTCATTGCAAAGATCTTATACTGTGACAGTATCTAACATTTTGTCTGTCAGAACAGTTTTGGACAACTTGATTTAACTTAAACTATTTGATTGTGTGTCACTGTTGCCTTTTGGGGAATTTTAGCTGTCAAATTGGGAAATTTTAGTCTTATTTCTCAAGGGGAAACTACCTTTATTCGGTTGTAATTTTAGGCAAACAAAACCACTGCTATCGGGTTGATTTTACTGAAATAAGGCTGTTCAGGAAACCGGAAAATCACTTTATTCTCCTGGACAGGAATCTTTCATTAAGACTTTGACATTTATAAATACATTCAATATATATCAGCACATACCAGGAATTGTTTATGGATTGAGATATTTATGATAGAAATGTTGTCAAAAGGCAGACTTTTGCATACCATGCCTATAGAAATAATTAACAAATAGTTTTATACTTGCATTTCAATTAACACTCACTTATACTGGTTTTGGACATGAGGCTCACACTCCTGCTTGCATGACATAACACTTCTCCTGTGCTTAGTTGATCTGCATACTAGACAAAGTCAACTCTAATCCAATACATTTACCCTAGACCTAAGCATTTTTAATGTCCCAACAACAGGTTGTATCTGTCAAAAATACCAAATCAAAAAAGTTCAAGCAAACTCATAGACAATTTAAAGGGAGACAACTCTAGTACTACAATCAGTTTTAGGTAAAATTTGCAACTTTACTCCAAATGCTTAGAAATGAAGTTTTATATAATTAATTTGAATAGTTATATATGTTTTTAAACAAGGGCTGTCAAAGAAACAGTAAAAGCTTGCCTTAGAAACTATTAAAACTTCTTACTATGATTTTGTTTGCTAAAATTACAAATTAATATTGGTAGATCCCTGAAGAAAAATGACTAAAATTTTCCAAACTTACCAGTGAAATTACAAGCACATCAATTCATTTACTTTGGAACTTCCATTTATCTGATTCATAATAATTTGTGAAACTTTTAAACATTATATGATAGGAATCATCATCAAACAGGCTTCAGTACTTACCACAAACAAGCTGAATTCAACATATACAGGTTTGGTATACAAGGACCAATTTGTACTTTACTGGAATTCATTGTTGTATATGAGATGACATCTTTTGTCTAAACATTCCATCCCTCACTACCAAATACTGCCAGAGAACATCCTTCACTACTAAAGAAAGTATATATATATAATATATATATATACGCACAGCCTTTTACAATTTTTTGAAGCAAATTTAAGAATAAATCAAGATATATAAATTCAGCTTAACTGAATTACGATAGATAATATTATAGCAATTTCATCATTTCCTTTTTTCATCAGGTGGTACATACAGCTTTGCTTAAGCTGTCAAGCTGTCAAAAATAAGTAGGCTAAGCTGATGGTGCTAGATGTCTGGGATTTACTGCCGGACTTTATTCTTTTTAAAGCTTGTAGAAGAGCACTTGCTAATCATCAATAGGCCTACTGTAAAATGACATTCTACAAAGCAACTTAAAGAGGAACTGTGTGTCCATCAAGATAACAGGGGAGTGAGAAGTGTAATCTTTACCACATCACATTAAAATGGTATTAAGCATAACTACTGGTGTTTGTCTTTGTGGCAAATAACCTAAACTAATCAGAAATGTCTAGATAGTGGTACTTGTAAATATTTATATGCCACATTAACAAAAACTGGGATTTTCTGAAGATTTTTTTGAATAGAATCCCCACAGCCAAATCAGTAATTAGATAAAATTGCTGAAGTTGCAAGAGCATACAAGATGACTCGGGGAAATACAGAAGTAAAAAATGTCAGTTTGTTACCAATAACAAGTTATAAAAACATGCATTTTCCCTAGGGATAATGTTTACAATTTATCAAGTTTCAGTTTTGGCAAGAGTTGGGTAATGTTGTTATACACAAAGTCAAGAATCTTTCACTTACTGGGACAACCCAACTGGGATTTGAACCTAGGCAGTGAGAGGCACTGTAAGCTGTGAATGTGTGCTTAACACTCTGCCACCAAAGCCCCGTTTTTGAAAAAGGCTGTTAAGTATCACATCATGTATTTATATATTAATAACAATACTCTACTCACGGATAAAGGTGTCATATTTCGTAGGAAAATGGTTCGGTTTGATCTTTGTATACTAGTCGTATGGTAACTTGAAAGTAAGCTTAAATTGCCATAATTTTGGGTTTATGTGACAAGTTCAAGCCAAACATATACGCGCAAGATCCTGCATGGTATTTGGAAGTATTCTTAAACAATTTGCAGAGTAAGCCAGTGCGCATGTTAAAAGCGTGTATATCTGTTATATTTGCAAAACATCACTACGCATTACTTCTAATTCCCGCCATAATTCCGAGTAAGCACTTGGGCACGTGCCTATAAATTTACAAACCACAAAAAGAAACCAGCAATCTGTATATTTCACTGTTACAGTGATCAACTGTGTACTATATATGAGTATTAGTTATCAATTGTTGATTTAGAACAGGAAAAAAAAGAAAGTTATGAAAAATGTTGCATTGTCCAAGCGACATTTAAGCTGGGCATTTTTAAATGTCGCTGATGAGCCAACAGAAGCAGTTCGTCTAGTCATTCCTACGAAATTTTAAAAACTTAGCTAACGATTAGACGCCAGTAGCATCGCGCGGCATCTACATGTGTCATGTTCAGAATTTTGAATTGTGTAACATAGAAAAAACTTCTGAACAAATTGCCTTGTGCAACATTCTGAATATTTCTTTTGGTAATTCGGTATTCAAAACTTCCGTGACATTGCACAAGCATTATTGCAAGCGAAAAATGAAAACCGTAAAACTGTTATATCTGAGCGTTCTGGCAACAGTCAAATTATTGTTCATCCCATGTATAGGGATGACTCGTATGAAAGTTTTACCCTCGGCCTAACGATCTTGGGTATAGCACCACCAGTTATCTCTAGGGTCAATATGATTGACTCTTCCCGATGAAATAATTGTATGCTCATTAGCATCGCCAAAATTTAACCGAACAAGGCACAATTTTAAAAAATGTCAACAAAGGATAGAAATCCGGCGAAAAAGAAAAAAAAACAACAACCGTTGAAAAAAAACAACAACAAAAAAAAAAAAAAAAAAAAAAAAAAAAAAAAAAAAAAAAAACAAGAAACCCAATTCATTCAGTTTCGTAAACCAGAGACATTATATTGTTATATATGTCTCTGCGTAAACTACTTAAATATTTTTTTAATCATCCGGTTAGCTATATTTCAAGTATTTTTGGCACTATGTTTTGTGCTAAAATTAGTGTAAGTGTTTGATTATTGTCTAAAATTAACTGAATAACCAAAACTTATTCTTGACTGTTGCTTAAAACTACCGAATTTATTCTGATGTACCGGCCGCCTTGGGAAATTCTTTGCACCCTTGGCGTTTAATTTTCTCCAAACTTAGGCTAGTCTGGCACACACAGTCAGAAACAAGTTTTAAATCCGCTGTTGGTAATACTGACTGACTTGCTGCATTTTGTATACAAAAGACATGAGGGATAGAATGTAACTGAATATAAGCAGAAGTCCATGAATTCATGGACTTCTGATATAAGTAAATATACTTGAGCTCGGTCCAAAATAACTTAGAACACGGTAAGCCAAATGAACTGACTCGGAAAATTAACCATAATAAATATAATTTCATAGAAAAATGTAACATATTTCACAATATAAAGACGCCATGACATTTATTTACTGACCGAAACTTTCACTTGGTTAACACAGCGAAAGTATCCGTTTTAGATATCGCTCGGAAACCACTAGTGGGTCAATGATTGGAAAGGTAAGGCGGCGGCGGGCTTAGAGACTAACTTTTACCTGCTCCATTTTTCCATCTCTGTTTCAATAAAATATCAAAAACAATATAAGCAATTTTTGTAAAGAAGATAAAGTTACAGGTTCTTAATAATGAATATTTTGCATAACGTTTTCTATTTAAAACTACTTTTCCAGAAATAGAAATGATAGGGAGTTTCCGGAGTTTTTATAATCAGATCATATCCCATTTGCCATTTACACTATAGCGGAAGTAAGTTGCGACCGTAAACAACAGCTAAAAAAATTTCCGACAGGTTCTCGAGTAATATTTTCACTCAAAGAAATTCACAAAAAGGTACATGCAAAAACATACTATATATTTTAGAAATGGTGTAAGAAAAAACCAATATACCATATCATCGAATAGCTCAATGGGACTTCCACCTTGATTAAGAAAGGTCAAAAATGAAAATAATGTGATGCCTGATGGGGCACACAACTGGATGTTTTTAAGATGCCACATGTTGTTAACAATGTTAGCATCCTTATGATGTAAAAAATCAAATTTTTGTTTTTGTACATGTGACTGGCTCTTCTTGTATGATACTTAATTAGTTTCGTCGGGAAAAAACTTCAATCTTCGGCACTGGGAGGCTGAGAATTTCCACTTTCATTTGGCAGTTGCATTGGGTACTGAGAGAATGGTTTCCATTCAGTGGTTAAACCAGACCACTGTCATATTTACCTCATATATATTGCTATATATACATAGCTATATTCATTAAAGGTTCTAAATCTCAGTACCTAGCACACACCCAGTCCTTGTGAAATAATGGCAGCCATATCACCATACAAAACAAGATTATTGTTGTAGCTTATCTACCAATCTTGGTACATAGGTCATAGCTCATCTTCTACTGCCTATATTACCTGTAGTGTAGATGGTTCTAATTGCATGCACTATATTGCCTTCTTCATCTTAAAATTATTTGGAATTTTGGCATATAGATAAAGGCCATACAAAGTTGTAATATAAGGTTTTTTTTTATTATTATTATTAATTTTTTTTTTTGGATATATCTCTACAACTAAAACATCTGATAATCTATTGATAGATCATTTTAGTTAATTTTTTATTTTGTAGATTGATCATATGGTTTATGTTTTGAAATCTGAACTATGCCGAAATTACTTTCCTGTTAAGCATGGAATTATTTGAGTACTACATATTTACCTTTCCAGTTAATTGAGCATAACACCATAGATATAAAAGTTATCAGAAAAATTTTAAGATATTTATTTCCAACTTTGTGGCCTATCAGATGAAAATGAAATCACAACTGATAGAAGAAAATCTGAAAAAACAATCAGACATGTGTCGTCTACTACAGGAAGCTGTGATAAACTTATGTCAGAAAAATTATGCAACTAGTGATGTAGAAGTTGATGGAATTATATGTATATCATTTCAGAACTCATATCAACAGCATGTTGTCAAAATTCATGAAAAATTAAAAAATGAAAATGAGGTTGATGATAACATCAACCATGCAGAATTTGAAGAACAAAATCCTGGTCTGGTTGTGTGTGATTTGACTGAAAGTTATAACTCATCTCAAACTTTAGATCATGTCAGCAGAATTTATGGTGGAAGTAAAGAAAATAGTTTTAGAAAGAAATCTGACGCTTTATTGACAGGGATTAAAGAAAATTACAGTGGCACTGCTATTGGCACTATAAATTCAAATAGTTTAATGCCTGGGCAAAAGTTTACAGGCAGTACTAAGTCCAAGAGGAAAAATAGAACCCCATCATATATAGCAAGTGTAGCTAAACGTAGACAAGATGTCTTTCAGGGCAGGGGTAACTATGGAAACGATGGTGACGAGAGAATGCAACAATTGTTAGACACTAGTGAAAATAATAGTTTAGAGTTAAAAGGAACTCCCTTCCATGAGGAAAGTATGAATGATGAAGAAAAATTTAATTCTGATTTTATTGTGATTAAAAGTGAACCAATTGGTGAAGATAGAGACTTAGTAGATACAGCAGAAGGGGAGACAACCTTTAATGATCAGATAAGAAACAAAGATGAAGAAAACTCTGTGTCCATGATAGAAGATGGGTCAGACACAATGTATATTGTCAAAAATGAATACAGTTACCAGGATGAAGATAAAGATTGTGCAAATGATTTCAAAGATGACATCACAGGACAACAAGATTCATATAATGCATCATTTTTACAGGAATCATTATCAGGGAATGTTGCTGAAAATATGCCTCTTGATCATCTATATAACTCACTTAAACACAGTAATATGCAAACTGGAGATCATCCTGAGGAAGAAAGCAGTTTTAGTAGTGAAGTTTGTTCAGGTAGTGAACAACAAAGATATCCTCCCTATAAATCCACACCTAAATCATTTCCTCATCTAAAACTCAAGTTAACAAACCCTTCAAGAATGTTCTCCAATAGGAATAGATCAGATTCACAATTATCAACAAAATCTCCAAGATCTTCGCGTTCACCACATGGGTCAAGAAAACTCAATGATTCATCAGAGGTAAGTTCACATTACAAATCCCAAGTTGATGAATATGACAGAAGGAGGATATATTTTTGTCGTTATTGTGGTAAAGGTTTTACCATGAAGTGTACACAGATGAGGCATGAGAAGACAATCTGCGAGGGAGGTGGGGAAGCTAATTATAAGTGTGATATCTGTGATAAGTTTTTTACCAGATCCGACAGTAGATTGAGACACATGATCAAGACACACAAGATAAATACTATGAGCTTTATGTGAAAATTTAGTTGTGAAGTTGATCCTAACTACCACATCTCAGTGTGCATATTTGCATCAATTATTGTGATCTGATGATAGAGCTAGTATTTTATATAATGACAAGTTTAAGTTTAATAATCAAGAAATAACAAATATATAGAAGGTTAACTTATATTTGTAAATACAAACATAAAACATTAGACGATTTATATTTAAAAATTGTCAAGGGTGAGAAAATATAAAATAATTTCACTTTATCAGGGACAAAAAAAATTCCTTTTTCATAACATAAAATGTATCCATTGTTTTGCATTTTGGTGATACTGAGTGGTAACTGTATATTAATTCTTTATTTGTTTCTACTCAAAACAATTCTACAACATTTTATTTATGTAATATATATACAATAAAAATTTTTACTTGGTTTTCAAATGCATGTTTATAGAGTAAAGCTTTGAAATTTCACACTCCTGAATATTTTTACCCCACATCTGTAGAAGTCTTCAGATATATTTCATTTGTTTATAAATTAGTTAAGATACTGTGTGCCACTGTGGCAGGGTGGTTTAGGCATTAGTAGATCAAAAATACTTGCACAAAACTCATGCAGCGTAAATTCTTGAGATTTATATGAAAAAAGTAGTCTTATCACAAATAACTTTTAAAAAAGGTATTAATGTCAAGTAAAACAATCATTCAATCCATGTTAACATTGTCATTGTTATTTACAAGGGCCACAACTCTATCCTACCACCACCCATGCATAGCGAGACTAGTCATTTGAAACTTGTTGTCAAGTCTGGCATTGCCATAAGGTGAGACTTAGTTGTTACTTTTCCGGTGTTGTAGGCGGTGGCAGTGACATTTCAAAATGTGAAAGTTATGTTAAAGTAATGAATTTTCTACTCAATCAAAAATTAATCAGGCCAGACATTTAAATCTGTGGAATTCTTGTTTTTTAATGTTGTTCGATATATATACCAGTGACAGATATCTCCATTTGCTTTTGTGATGTAGTATCAATAATCCACATTTTGACATTTTCAAACTTTTGTATTAATTTCAATTTTTTTTTTTTTCAATTAAACAATCAATCTTATTTGATAGATTACTTACAAAAAGTTCTACAAAAGTTCCTATAGATTATCAAACCTTGTCATACTAAATGAACTTAAAAATTAAAATAACAGCTTTAGTTAAAAATGAATTTTAAATATTTGTAATTTTTGTACATTTTGTTGATTAAACAAATTTTCTGAATATAAAAAAACTAGAAAAAAAATTTTAACAGTTTAAAACTTTAGTTTAAACTTAAGTCACAGGAAAAAGGGAAAGTTTAAGTCACTAGAAAAAGGGAGATAATTTCTATTTTATACCAGCTATAGACCTCACCAAAGAAGCTGTTCAGTTTTCTAATTCTGAAACTTGACCTGTAACACCATACCTCCCTAAAACATAAGTACCATAAACCACATTTTATCAGATAGACCATGTAATTTATACATGTTCAGTGTATGTGGCACACATTTTTCATGTTTATGATCTTAAAGTATGTATATGCTTTTAAAACTGCTTCGAGAATTCGCCTTTTATAAGGCAATGGTCTTTCGGGTTTCGGTTGTATAATCTGAAGTGACTGCCTATTGACCGAGACGTAAAACACATTTAATCCAATCAAAATATGATATAAATGTTCATTTGTTATTATACAAATGTTTTACAGTCTACAAGTAAATTGTTATACATGATTTTTAAAATATGTTCAAGACATCAGTACATGGCTGAATGTTGAATACCTTAGGCTAAGCCTAAGCTTGAATACAATGTATTATCTAATCATATAAAATTAACTGTATAATCATATCAGATAGGATGATATTATACCTGTATAAATTATCAGACTGACCATACACCTGTATGACTGACCATACACCTATATAAATTATCAAGTAGACTGATTATACACCTTCATAATTGATCAGACTGACCATACACCTGTGTAACTTATCAGGTAGACTGACCGGTTCATTCCCACTTAGCCAACATTTTGAAATTTTGTACATATAGGTAAGGTTTTAAATGTTGGCTAAGTGGGAATTGCTGTCAGTTGTAGGATTAAGCAAAACAATAGGTTTTAATTACAGGTGAGTGTATAGTCTGTTTCTGGAAAATATGAAAATATTGATGTTAAATATTCTTAATAGGTACATGTATCACATTATAATTTTATGTTAAACATCAGGATTAAATTCGCCTTAAAATGAAAATTAGACTTTGTGCACATCAAGATGATATTAACAAGAAAAATATTTTACAATGCAATCTCAGAATTGACCCTATATATAGAGAATATAAATAAAAGAATCTTGACAGTGTTATAAACACAATTACTCCACTCTCATTTTCTTTAAAATATAACTTATTTATTTATTTATTATTTATTCAATTATTTTTTATCTATTTTCCAAAATAAAATGAATGACTGAATTTAAAAATAATATTAAAAGGGGGAAAGTTATTACATTGTATTTTAATCTAAAATGATATTGGCATTATGGTACAGTATAGTACTATTATGTCATTTTGAATTTCGTGTTTTATCAAGGAAGTTTGTTTGTTAAAATCTCTTTGAGCTCTAAATTTTTAACACTGGTTAAAGTTAATTGGCCATTTGGATTTATCTACGGATTAGATAGATGAGCTATTTGATTTGATTTTCTACTGCTTTACAAATTTATGAAGATTTACTTAGCATGTTAAAAAGTTAAAATGTGGTCTTAAAACTTACTGTTTACAAAATCAAATAGTATGGATATCCAAAACTTCTGATGGTAATGGACATTTACTGGATTTGAAAATAAATACCAATATTTATTAAATGGTCTGGTTATCTTTTGTTTGATTTGGAGGAAAATATTTGCGCAACGAATATAAATGCAAGGAACGGATTCAAAATATTGCTATTACCTGTCTAAAAATTAGGAGATTTGTTAAGTGGTGTGTTCTTGTATCATACCTGTACTTGTGATATTTGTTACTCAGTTTTGAAATAACTATTCATATAAAGATTACAAAGGGTTTAATTTATGTGAAAAATGGATGGGTTTTTTCTAAATGACAAATAGCATTTTATATGAAGTAAAATTTTACAATGCATTATTGTTTTACAATACAGTATTTAAATAATTAATAAAAAAAAAACAAGAATGTTTAGTCTGATTTTGCCTATTTTACCCTGAAGAATAAAAATTAATTTGAATAATTTCACCATATTATCAAAGAAGTATCCTGGAAAGACTATAGCAACAACTTTCCAGGTGGGATCTTAATTGTTTATTTAACAATGTTGGCTAAGTGGGAATAAGAAATTTTAAAATGTTGGCTAAGTGGGAAGACACCGACTGACCATACGCCTGTATAGCTTATCAGGTAGACTGATTATACACCTTTATAATTTATCAGACTGACAATACACCTGTATTACCTATCAGGTAGACTGATTACACACCTGTATAATTTATAAGACTGACCATATACTTGTATAACCTATCATGTAAATTGATAATACATCTTTATAATTTATCAGACTGACCATATACCTGCATAACTTATCAGTTAGATGATTGTATACATGTACCTTTATAATTGATAAGACTGACCATAAACCTGTATAACTTACCAGGTAAACTGATTATGCAACTTTATAATTTATTAGACTGACCATATACCTGTATAACTAATCAGGTAGACTGATTACACACCTTTATTATTTATCAGACTGACCATATACCTGTGTAACTTTGCAGGTAGACTGATTACACACCTTTATTATTTATCAGACTGGCCATATACCTGTATAACTTATCAGGTAGACTGATTACACACCTAAATAATTTATAAGACTGACCATACACTTGAATAACCTATCATGTAAACTGATTATAGATCTTTTTAATTTATTAGACTGACCATATACCTGTATAACTTATCAGGTAGACTGATTACACACCTTTATTATTTATCAGACTGACCATACACCTGTATAACTTATCAGGTAAACTGACCATATAGCTGTATAACTAATCAGGTAGACCCATTACACACCTTTATAATTTATTAGACTGACCATATAGCTGTATAACTAATCAGGTAGACTGATTACACACCTTTATTATTTATCAGACTGGCCATATACCTGTATAACTTTTCAGGTAGACTGATTACACACCTATATAATTTATCAGACTGGACATATACCTGTATAACTTATCAGGTAGACTGATTACACACCTTTATTATTTATCAGACTTACCATATACCTGTATAACTAATCAGGTAGACTGATTACACACCTTTATTATTTATCAGACTGACCATATACCTGTGTAACTTTGCAGGTAGACTGATTACACACCTTTATTATTTATCAGACTGGCCATATACCTGTATAACTTTTCAGGTAGACTGATTACACACCTATATAATTTATCAGACTGGCCATATACCTGTATAACTTATCAGGTAGACTGATTACCCACCTTTATTATTAATTATCAGACTGACCATACTCCTGTATAAGTTATCAGGTAGACTGATTACACACCTTTATAATCTATCAGACTGACCACATACCTGTATAACTTATCAGATAGGCTGATTTACTTACTTGTTTCAGGTAAGCTGATCTACACCTGTGTGAATTTTCCAGGTAGGTTTGTTTAACATATCAGGTTGGCTGACTATATTTTATATTTTATCAGTTAAGCTAACCATACTGTTTTATATCAGGTTGGCTGACTATACACATGTATTACTTATATGTATTTCTCCAGGTAATAAAACCTTGTTTCCTTTACCATCTGAGAACTTATTCCCTGGATGTAAGTGAAATTCTCTTGACTGAAGTGTAAAATTCAATTACTAATGCTACTTTTACTGTCTTGATCTGCATATATAAATGCACATATATTAGTCAATATTTGATTATCTAATTATTAGAGTAAACTGATTACAATGTAACTTGACATAAAATATGTTTTTCATTATATTTTTACACTGTATGAAATGTTGTCAGTCATTAAGATCAGGGCTTTGTTTGATTTTATACAAACATATAGAATTGTCAGATTAAAATTTGACATTAAATCTGGATACATCTTGTCAAAATTTAATTCAAACGACTTTTGCATTTGTGAGTTTAAGTATTGTATATGTGGTGTTACAAAGGACTTCTAAGTTGGTCAAGTAAAAACTTAAACATGTATTCAGAGTGTTTTATGTTGTTAGCATATTTAGAGTGAGCGTGGGAGCAGGTATTGCTTGATACTGCTGTAACAGTTTCACAATCATTTCTTAACTAGGTTTATCTTGAACTTTAATCTGGTGAATTTCAAATCATCATAATTTTCTTTATTGTTAAGGTATTCAAATGATAAGGTGTTGTTTAAAAGATCACTTCAAATTATAACATCTGTATCTAATTTGTCGAAAAATGTAAAGTCATAGTTACAAAAGTAACTATTGTTAAAATTTGCCAGATGTAAGTTCAGAAATATCTTAGTTAAGGAATGATTGTGAAACTGGGGACTACCTATATATCTGGATTGTTATATCATTATTTTTTTGTATCTATCATTATTCAAATGTTTAATTTAAATTTACTTATTACATACTTTGCTAGTTTACTACAGTAAAATCTCTTACAGTGATCTCCTCTATATAATGACCACCTGTCCATTTGGACCATCTTATCAAGATCCCATTGGTTAATAAATTCAATATTTTAACCAAAAAAACCTGTAAACAAAGACCACCTTTCTATGTTCCATTTAAAAAACAAAAGAGTTTTATCAAAGGGAAATAATTACTTTATTCCCGATTTCATACTCGGAAATATATGACAGTATGCATTACAAAATTTGTTTCTGAACTCTTCATCCCTGGAATTTGAATATTATTTTATTTCAATTTTTATTTATTGACACTCCTAAATGAATTATGAAACAGACATTAACAGATCACTTTAACTTTCATCAAAATCTCAAAAGTCAAATCATTTAAACAAGATTTCATTTTTCCAGAAAGCCAGAAGTCTAATTCAATTCCCACAAGTCATGAGTATAGTAAGTCTCAAGGGTCGGATGAAAACCCGGAGTGTGAATGCTAATAAACTTATTATATGTTTGAATGCTAGTAAACTTATTATATGTTTGAATGCTAGTAAACTTATTGTATGTATGAATGCTAGTAAACTTATTATATAAATGGTTTTTGTATGTTAGATAATGTGTTTTGTTAGACTGTAAATGTTTATTTGTAGACCCTATTTAATACTGAATTATTTTGTGATTTTGTATGACATTGTACACTTTGCATATCTCTGTGAATTTTAAATTCAAATCAGTAAAAATATTGATTTTTTTAGTATAATAAATATCATGATTTTTTAAAAACTATATTTGTTTTTTATACTTTGGTAAATGTTTTTGTCAGATGTTTACTGAGAATGGAATTTGCCAACATACCATGTAATAAATTCCAAACAACATAGAATTGGAGAAAGTTGTTTATGTTAAAAACCATTTTTATAGGAAAATGTTATCTTATGTGATTCCATTTGCAACAGGAATTTTTGTCTCACACTTATTTTTGAAATATCTCATGTTAAGCTGGTGAATCCCATTTCAGGTACAGTATATAAGGTAATTGATACTTATTCCACATATAGATTAGTGGCTTCTTTATACCTGAACTTAATTTCTTTCAGTACAATAGAACTTCACTAACTTGAAGTACATAGAACATTGATTTTGACTCCAAGTTACCCAGAAGTGAAGTTTTTCAGCATTGTATGTTTTATATGTTAAACAACAAACAATTTAAATAAAATAATGTTACTATGATGTCCATATTATTGGATACTATTGGAAAAACCACCTTCAAGTTATCAAAGTTCTACTGTACTTGAAGTGCATCAATGATACCATTGTTTCCTTCACCCTTCAAAAGCCTGAAATACTTGTTATCAGAAATCTTGATATATTCCATTGTATCATATCAGTTTTTCTTATTTTTGTGTCTTATGTTGTGGCTTGTCATACTCCCATAAATTAGATTTGGGCAGTATATGAAAATCACATTGTCCCTCTTAACATTAAGTCTGCTTCAAAACTTTAACTTCCCTTTTTTTAAACAGATTTTGATCAAACTTGACAGAAATGTTAATTAACTTGAGGTGACCATTACATACAAAGGTTAGGTGTTCTGATCATAGGCCAAGTTCAAAAGATTAAATTTAATACATGTATTTGTTCTTGTACAGTAGAAGTGTTTAACTGTAGAGACTGCTCAAGTAAGTTTAGTGGATACTAGTACATAATAGAGTACTACTAGTTTTTACACATTATTTTCTATAGTTCATCTTATTACATGATGCTTACAAATTCCATGTGGCAGAGCTTTTTTGTCATGTGACAAGCATGGGTTTGTGATTTATGTGTACCTAACACTTGGTCTGATAAACCAGATTTAGAGACCTACTTCCTGTTGAAACACTACTTTATTAACAAAAGTTTATCATACATGCATGTATATATTTTCAAAAAAGCTTTTAGACATGTATAGTCAAGTTACCTACGGTAGTTTATTTTACACCATTTTGAGGCTAGGTATTTATCTAAGTATGTACTATAAAATGCTCAAAGTTTACTTTTGCTGGTGATTTTAATTTAGTTTACTACAAAATATGTGTACAAGTGGTCATGTAAGTATCACCAGGACCAGAGAGGCATTTGGCCATCCATGGGTTGAGGCCCCCATTGACATTTCCGATCTCATTGGTCCCCTGTCTGGCATCAAGTCTTTGAGGGAATTAACTCACTCCTTTGGTTCACAGAGCAAATCAACAAATTTGTTTTTTATAGTTTTGCATTTATTCAATCACTTCAATGATCTATATTTATATATACATATTCATTTTACAACTCTAAAATTTTTAAGTCACCATATCTGATAAATCTACAATATTCACAAATTATAATTGATCTCTGTCTTCCAAAATTGATCTCTTTGTTTTATCTCCATTCTCTCAAATTTTACTGTGATATTAGTTTCCTAGTAACATTTTAACATAAAACTACATTCAGAATTGCTCACATTGAACATTTAAACATTAATTGGAGTAAACATCTTTAATCAAACTGGCTATTATAAGCTATGATTGTTGTCAATCCAACTTGAGATGGTAAGCCATATGGCTAATTTATCAGACATGGTTTTAGTCTATCAAACCAGAATGGTAAGCTACAGGGTTAACATTATTTGCTATGGTTTTTGATTATCAAACCAGAATGGTCAGCTATAGGGCTAGTGATGTTTGCTATGGTTGTAATCTATCAAACCTGAATGGTAAGCTATTAACATTATTTGCTATGTTTGTAGTTTATCAAACCAGAATGGGCAGCTATATTGTTAGAGATGATTGCTATGAATTTAGTCTTTCAAATAGGAATGGGCAGCTATAGGGTTAGTGATGTTTGTTATGGTTGGAATCTATCAAACCAGAATGATTAGCAATAAGGTTAGTGATGTTTGCTGTGGTTGGAGTTTATCAAACCAGAATGATTAGCAATAAGGTTAGTGATGTTTGCTGTGGTTGGTATTTATCAAACCAGTATGATTAGCAATAAGGTTAGTGATGTTTGCTATAGCTGTTGTTCATCAAACCAGAATGATAATCTATAAGGTTAGTGAGGTTTGCCATGGTTGTTGTCCATCAAACCAGAATGATTAGCAATAAGGTAAATGATGTTTGCTAATGGTTGAAATCTATCAAACCAGAATGATTGGCTATAAGATTAGTTATGTTTGCTATGGTAGGAATCTATTAAACCAGAATGATTAGCTATAAGATTAGTGATGTTTGCTATGGTAGGAATCTATTAAACCAGAATGATTAGCTAGAAGATTAGTGATGTTTGCTATGGTTTTAGTCTATCAAACTATTATGAAAAGCTATTTACATTATTTGCTATTGTTTTAGTCTATCAAACAGAAACGGTAAGCTATAGGGTTAGTGATGTTTCCTATGGTTGTAATCTACAGAACTTGAATAAAAAGCTATAAGGTTAGTGATGTTTGAGATGGTTGTAATCCATCAAACCAGAATGATTAGCAATAAGGTAAGTGATGTTTGCTATGGTTGTAGTCCATCAAACCAGAATGAAAAGCTATAAGATTTGTGATGTTTGCTAAGGTTGCAGTCCATCAAACCAGAATGATAAGCCATAAGGTAAGTGATGTTTGAGATGGTTGTAATCCATCAAACCAGAACGATTAGCAATAAGGTAAGTGATGTTTGCTATGGTTGTAGTCCATCAAACCAGAATGAAAAGCTATAAGATTTGTGATGTTTGCTGAGGTTGCAGTCCATCAAACCAGAATGATAAGCTATAAGGTTAGAGATGTTTGAGACGGTTGTAGTCCATCAAACCAGAATGATTAGCAATAAGGTTAGTGATGTTTGCTTTGGTTGTAGTCCATCAAACTAGAATGGTTAGCTATAAGGTTAGTGATATTTGCTATGGATGTAGTCCATCAAACCAGAATGATTAGCAATAAGGTTAGTGATGTTTGCTATGGTTTTAGACTATCAAACCAGAATGGTCAGCTATAGGGTTAGTGATGTTTGTTATGGTTGGAATCTATCAAACCAGAATGATTAGCAATAAGGTTAGTGATGTTTGCTGTGGTTGGAGTTTATCAAACCAGAATGATTAGCAATAAGGTTAGTGATGTTTGCTGTGGTTGGAATTTATCAAACCAGAATGATTAGCAATAAGGTTAGTGATGTTTGCTAAAGCTGTAGTCCATCAAATTAGAATGATAATCTATAACATTTGTGATGTTTGCTATGATTGCAGTCCATCAAACTAGAATGGTCAGCTATAAGGTGTGTGATATTTGCTATGGTTGTAGTCCATCAAACTAGAATTATTAGCAATACGGTTAGTGATGTTTGTTATGGTTGTATTCTATCAAACCAGAATGATAAGTAATAAGGTTATTGATGTTTGCTATGGTTTTAGACTATCAAACCAGAATAGTCAGCAATTGGGTGAGTGATGTTTGCTATGGTTGTAATCTATCAAACCAGAACGGCCAGCTATAGGGTTAGTGACGTTTGCTATGGTTTTAGTCTATCAAACCAGAATAGTCAGCAATTGGGTTAGTGATGTTTGCTATGTTTGTAATCTATCAAACCTGAATGATAAGCTATAAGGTTGTCGATGTTACTCTGAATCAGCATGTTATGACTCGTACACATACCTACACAGATCAACATGCAGTCTGACAAACATCATGATTCCTTTATACTTCAATACCACTAAACAAAAAATAAACTTGTAAACTTTAATGTTATATATAAAGAGGGTTCACTTCAATATTTTTGTGAGACATTTCTCTCAAGCATTGAAAAAATCAATTGCTTATTTCAATGCTTGTATAATTTCAGAAAATTGTTCACCATGTAATTAAAGTAGATGAAATTTAACATACTTGATTATTTAATTCATTTTGTAAGTTTTGTTTTATTGATATACAAGTATTTGATGCTAAATTCTACAGCAACCTATGAACAAATCACAGAATCTTTTATATCAATATGATTTTTCCAAACGTTTGATTCAGTTCAATAAAATATAATACTTGTATAAATACAAGTATGTATAAATTAAACAAAGGCCCATGCACCTTAAAGATCACTTGAGGATAAGCCAAAAATAGTTTGCAATAGACTGAAACTTCCTAATTTTTCTCAAATTTAGAACTACCAAAATACTTATACAGAAATATCTAGTCACATTGCACGTTTAAGTAGCTAATATGCATGTTGTAATTATAGTACAATGAATACATTCCAAATCATAAACCACTTCAGTATACAGTAGAACTTCGATAACTCGAAGTGCTCGGGACTTCACTGGGGACTTCGAGTTATCGGGGTGTTCGAGTTATCGAAGTTGAAGGATGATGTCCAAGAATGGTGTCACCTTAATATATGTTTTCCACTACAGAAATCTTGATATTTTAAACAGTTACCTTTACTCGAATGTAAAAAAAGTAAAAGATACTTTTTAAAGAAAATATGATAAAGAATTTATTAAAGAATTGATATTGACAGTAAAAGCGTGCGAAACGTGTTATTTTATTTTAAAATCGCGATATATACGAACAACAAAATCGGAAATTATATATATATATATATACATGTTTACCAAAATGCTTATTTTTTACATTCGTTAGAAAATACTAACAGAAAGTTAATGAAATTATAAACAGTGTAATATGTCATTTGAGATTTTAATGCAGTCGTGAGTACAACCGGGTTAGTTGTTTTTATTAAGCTTGGAGAACTTAAGTCAAAATTTATCGACGGCCGCATATTAGGGCCTATTCGGCTTCTTTTATTAGAGTAGCGGATTAGCATACCTGTTAGGCTTAATTGTCCGTGACGGTACTGAATATTAATCCGTTAATTGATACTAATTAATACGGTAGATAACAAGAACTACTCGGTTCATTTCTCTACTATAATGGTAGCCTAATTACCGATATGTGATTTCTCTGATCGTTTTATTAAACGGGCCATTGATCATACATTTTTTGAAAAAATTCGAGTTTTTGAAGTTAATTTTAATAAATTTTTAAGCTACAGACCGAATTTTTACTTCGAGTTATCGGGTATATTCGAATTATAGAAGTTTGAGTTATAGAAGTTTTCCTAATATAGTTTATATAGAAAACCGGTCGGGACAAAATAAAGACTTCGAGTTATCCGTGGTATTCGAGATATCGAAGTTTGAGTTATCGAAGTTCTACTGTACTTATGCAGCTATATCCTTGACTTTTGAACCTATGACCTTTAATCATATATCAAAATGATCATCATATCAATATCAACAATATATTAATAAACATGCCCATAAAAAGTTTTCATGATAATTAACAATTCCTATCTTCCTATGCAGCTATGACCTATACAAAAAGTAAATAGTTTTCAGAATAATTAGCAATTTAAGTCTTTTTATGCAAGGAGACCTTGACCAATGTATGCCCATGAATTATATATTGAAATGACATTCATATCAATATCTAAAACATTCTATTATGCCTATACAGAAAGTTTATAGTTTTCAATATAATTAACAATATCTGTCATCTTATGTAGCTATTACCTTGAGCTTTGAAACTATGATCTTGAACCATATATCAAAATGATCGTTTTATCAATACCTACAATATTCCATCATACATACCTATACAAAAAGTTAAAAGTTTTTAGGATGTTTTTACAAAAATATGATTTAAGCAATTTACCACCCCACCCAACCCCCGTGTCTAAATTTTTCTCCATTTTAAGCATCATGGCTACCATATGTGCAAATCTGAAACTAGATGACCTAAGATTATCATAAATGAAACTACTAAGGTATATCTCTTGTATGTTTAGAGGAGAAGGTTTTAAAAGTTTTTCACTATTTCCCCCTTATGGGGCTCCAAGGGGACATTGCACTTTTATTTCTGCCAATTCAAAGGCGTTTGCACAGGCACGATGGCATGTTTAATTATATTTGGCCAAAAGCGTTTTAGAGGAGAAGATAAAAATGTTTAAAGTTTATGCAAAAGGCATGACAGACGATACACGTCGGACGACGGACGATGGATAGCAATAGTTCATCTGAGCTTACAGTTCAGGTGAGCTAAAAATAATGTCTAGATCTGGGACTGGGTGCTCCAATAACCCAACATGACAATTATATTACTGATATACATTGTCATATATATTTTCAATTATCCATTGATAGCAAGTCAAGACATACATGTACTTTCTTATTTGATGATTTGTCAAGTCCTTCAACCATTATCTCAGTTTCACCAAATGTTATACTAACTACAACTGTTCGATTGAGACCTCCTCGAGTATCAGGCATATCTACAACCATTCTGCCCAGATATGAACAATCTTGGTCAGTAACGTATTTTGGATTTTTTCTTCTAGACCTGTAAATCTTGACTGACATTTTTGTCATGTTTTTCGATAAAGGATGAACCTCTGTTTCCACTTTATCACCCACGTTATACGAACTTCCAGCTTCTGCTAATTTGTGAAATACGTCTTTACAATAAGGTTGTCCATGGTACTTGACAAGCTTTGATACGTCATCAAAATCTTTCATAAAAAATCTATGCATTGCTGTGCCATATGTAAAGGGACAAATTCGAGATTTAATAATGGCAGGCGTTTGCCCAAATAAAACTGCACCTTTTAAAACTGCCAATCCTGCATCATGTGGTATAATCACTCTCAAACCTGGGAAGTTTTCTCGTAATTCTTCTTTAAGATATTTACATTCAGAAAACCCACCAACACATATCAAGTACTCGACACCCTTTGCACTTTCTTCCCCGAGAATCTTTTTTGTGTGTTTCAATATGTTTTCTATGCATGGACTAAAAAGTTCCTTAAAGAGACCTTTATCTATCTTTAATCTTTGTTTTCGTATTTCAACTTTTCCGGAATATTTTGCAGGTATGACCGGCTCATCGATACCAACTTTGAGTGATTTAAATGCTTCCATTAATGTATTTGGAATTTTGATATCTAATGTATTTGTTACAACCGAATCCACGTTTCGTTTGCTAGTTTCTATAGCTAAGTCCAACTCAAGATGATCCAATCTATTTTCAGATTTGAATTTTCCCATTGCAACGGTTCCAAAAATATCTTCAAACAGTGAATGGATAGCTTCATTGACCTTTTGACCTCCCCATTCTCCACCACTAGCTTCATGCAAATGCTCGAGTTTGTCATCTTCTGATACTTTCGTTACCGTAGCATCAACCGTTCCTCCTAAAAGACAATTGATTAAACACCTGTTTAGCTATAATATTGCCAAGTTGAAAAAATGTCATCAACATGCAAATACGATTCTTTTTTTTCATTTACAGTTTTAATTTTTATTATAACATGGTCATGAAACCAATCACCTTTAGTGAAAAATGTATATGAAACATCTAATTTTATGTTGTGATATTGTATAAAAAGAATATATGTTTTAATTCCTAAAAAAGAAATGCAAATATCAGCGACATTTAAAACGTTTTAAATGTCGCTGACGTTCTAAATGTTGCTGCCAATATTAAGCGGTAACACGTAACTGAAAACCGATATATTAGACCTTTTCAGTTCAATCAGTAGATTCTTATCCATAGTGGACAAAAATTATGGGTAGGGAGGGAGGATTTAATTTTTATTTTTTCAATTTCAAAAAATTACAAATAAACGTGAAGAAAACTGTTTTTAACTAACGGCGTTTCACTTCCTTTTGAATCGGTTGCGGGAGTGTCTAAACCTCCTTAAGAAAACCGAAATGGACCTCTCTATTAACGGGGCCTTAATACCGGTAGCGATATCTTTGTGACAAGTTCTCACAACTCTAGTAATAACTGATAATTATTTCGAAAGTGAGCAGTTTTTACATTAGTTCTGAATTGGGTAGTAAAACTACAACACATTCACAATGACTTCCGAGTCAATTCTAAATATTTTCAACCTAAAACATAAGATTTGTTGTTGGATAATAGTTTTACTAGCGTTGATCAACCTACAGCTGAAATTTGTAATGCGGAGCTAGAAAATGTTTTTTCCTAGTCAAAGTGCTAAAAAAAGAGGAAACTATTAAATTTTATCAGCGGCTGAAAAGGCAGAAACTGGGCGATATGCTTCTCAACATTCCACGCCACAAACAATAGCACATTTTAAGATCGTTTTGAACAAAAACAAACTTCTTTTAGAAACTTTAAAGGAAAATATATGAGTGAAGTGTCACGAAAAAGAAAATTATTTGACAACAATTCTAATTCTGATTGTGAAGTGTTGGAATTGAATTCGCTATTAAAACGTGGTAGGCTGCTTTTGCTTGATAATGAACTTGACAATAAGGATCAAATCTTAATTAATGAACTTAGAAATAAAGACGGAAACATAAATACGAGAGTCGTGAAAGCTCTTGCCAAGGTGTTGTTTTATCACGAGACAGGGTTCTTTTGTGCGAAAATGGGGGAGGAATCGATATAATTAGAAACTGGACACTGTCCATTATGAAACGCATGAATTAAGTTAAGAGACGTGGTAATAGTACGAAAAAAAAAACCAGAAATCAAGGACTTTGATGTAAAAAAAGCAAAATTTCTAAACGATATAAAAGCTCTTGTTGACAAACATATCATTTAGCTTCAGTCAGTCGTTACCTTAGTTATCGACTAAATAATTACCTCCGACGTCTAAGACCAAGAATTTTGTTCCAGGTTTAAAGGAGGATAAACAAGGGCTTTTTGATTCTTCTGCATGTCTTTGTATGTTTATTTGTTTTACATAAATTGCTGCAGCCTCTGGCTCTAACGCTAATGCTAGCCTATTCTTTAATATACCAGCCTGAAATATAAATGGAATTGCATTTATATATATATATATATATATATATATATATATATATATATATATATATGTATATATATGGTTTTGTACGGGTTTGTACATTTTATATATTATTTGCCTTACTTGCGACTTGTTGATGAAGTAGATGTATTCAATAGTTGTTGTTGTATCAAAAACTTGTTTTCAAGGATTTGATGATTATCATTTGATTGAAAAATTTCGTTTGAAACACTTCTTCTATGCTTTATATGAATAATCATAACTTTTTATGAACATTGCGAAACATAAATAAGTTAAATAATTATGCTGGTTAAAAAAGAACAAAAATTATCAGTAAGACAAGGGTTGCACACTGTTATATTGTAGAAGTATATTATAACATAAATATCAGTTTACGTTACTGGTATTGGGATGGCAGTTAAATTTAAAAATAGTCAGATGATCTTTTTATACTTTTATTACGTCTTCCAACAAAATATTTGTACCTGATGCGCAGCCTCTCTCATGAATTGTTTAGCCGGTTCGTCCCATATAGCTGGAACAGTTAAAACCCATGTAATATTCTCCTCAAATATGTCCTTCCCTTCTGATATTTTATTTATATCTTGCAATAAATCATCTTTTAGATATTTTATTGAATGTGAAAAAATATCTAGAGCTGTGAGTTCATGACCTTGATCATCTTTGATTTTGGTATCCCGCCGCAGGTCCTGAAAATTAAATGCACACAAAGAAATTTAATCTGAAATCCAAATTGGTTTATCTCATTATACATGTCCTGATTTAACATGGTAGATAATTTTCTAATATAAAATCTTGATGATAATTCACTTATAAAAACAGTACTGCAGCTTCCTCTCTATTTGTCTTGTTTTAATATCCAGAAAAAGAAAAGTAATAAAAATTGTATTTAGTAAATTTTTCAAACTAATGATCGATTTTAATAGACAATTTCAAAATATTATCAACAATGTAAGATTCAAAGATTCAAATATTGTACAAATTTAGGTAAAATACAAATACCAAATCAAATTATTTTATACATGTTTCATTATAAATTGATACTTACAGGCTTGTTATGCAAAAGCATTTTGAATTGTTTGAAATAATGCCAGTGGTGATGTTCTTCCTCTTCAGCAAGATCAAAATATTTTTCATCAGCTTCGAAACCAAATGATCCGAATGATTTGTCCTTTTTTAAAAGCAGACATGATGGTGTCTTTAACGATAACAATGAAGTGTTTCTGTTTGCTTTCCACTGTTTGGTTTTGATTTTTGAAACTGATGTTTCACCGATGAAGGAATATGCAAAACCTGAATAAGTTGTTCCAAAGTCTATAGCCGCTACAACTTTTATCTGTGAACTTTCAAGAGGAGGTTTTGATAAAAGCATTTCTTTTGGTTTTGAATCAACACCCTCATCTAAAACGGAATAAGAACTGCATAATAGATTTCATAGAAATAAATAATTGAATATCTAAATAGAAAATTCTGAAAAAATGTTAAGCAAAACCTTTACAAAACACACAAAAAATTATTACAATCTGTGGTTAAATACGCAACGTTCATTTCATACGGGTATATGGAATTTTGCACACGTGATGTTTGCAGCTTTTGCACTTTTAAGTAAATTTTTATGTATTTTAGGCGAACATTTCAAATCAAACCATAGATAAAAAGAGATTTAAACCATATTTATGTGACAAGTTCTAAGCTAACTTTTCAAGAGTTATATTTTAATTTATTAAAATTCAATGAAACATCTATTTATTTTGTGTTTAAAAGACAATCAGTATACCTAATCAACCCTCTCTCTCTCTCTCTCTCTCTCTCTCTCTCTCTCTCTCTCTCTCTCTCTCAAATTCATCTTGTTGCATGTGCTTGATTCTGACTGACATAGTATATTTTCATGAACTTGGATCCCAAAATCAGCATGATTTAGGGAGTATTCGATTTTCTATAAACAAAATTTCTCACACTTTCACTTTGATCTGCCCTACTGGGAATCCAACCTAGGCCATAAGAGCGCAGGGCACAATGATCAGTAAGTACGTACATGTCAGATAACTTTGCCACCAACTTGTTGAAATATTTTATTTTGTGTGAAAATATATTTTCTTAATCACTATGTTAGGTTGAAATTAACTTGAAATTTTTACAGAGCCATATTTGAAACAAATTCTATGAATCATGACTTTTTGGTTTTTGTTTTTTCAGGTTTAATGTGAAACACTGTATAAATACTTTGTAAACCTCTTATGTCATTCTTATGAATATTCGACTTCTCAAGTTTTGGCCTCAAACACAATATTGGTTAAATTTCAATCATTATGTATGATAAACCACATACACAAGCCTCAGTAGGATATGGTAACTACAATTTACTTTTACAAAGGTGTGCTCAACTGGACACTGAAACTTGGCATGACTTGTATATAATCGAAGTGGAAAAATAATATATTTTAAAAATAGAAATAAAAAACAATACAATAAAAATAACCACAATGGCTGAATATTGTTATTACCTATCCTACCACCGCCAGCATATTCTACATGAAATAAGTCATAAACAACTTGATCACATATCTGCTCTTGTAAAACATCTGCAAACGTTGAACAGGAATCTGCTCCTTTGTTAGTTATTATGTTTAAAAGTGATATGTTGGATCCATAAATACATGTAGTCGCTTCCTTCATGATGATTTCTTTTTCAAACAATGTTAAAGCTCCTCTTTCAACCAGTTCCACGACAATGTCAGGTGCTGCGAAATAATTTGACAATTTGTCAAAATTGTCTTCTATTGTCTTCTTGTGTCTTTCTAATTTAAAAAAATTCTTTTGTAATAGGTATGTAAAGAGGCATTAAATAAATTCAAAAATACATTCATTACAAAATGTTCGATTAAAATTATAAAAGATGGTATTATCACAGTTGTAAATAGGAATACAAGGTTCGACAGGGTTCTTCATGAAGCTATGTCAACAGACACAAAATTGACAGACGAATCAATGAAGTAGATAAAATCTTTTTTAAAAACATTTAGGCTTAACAGTTATTTAAGAAAATTACAATATAAATAAAACCAACTTGAATAGCCATTTAGTGTTCAATTTTATTTCCGAAGATATCTTCGAACATTTGTTAAAAGTTTTTAAATTCGCAACCCATTGTTCTGTGACTACAAGATTATGTTCTGCTAGACACTCAAATGATAAGCTATTCCAATATAAAAATTAAAAAACTAAAAACTCTTTCTTATGTATTGGAAAATAATACATCATATGATGCAAGCAATAAAGGCTTGGATATGGAAAATATGAGTTTATCCATAGAAAAACATTAAATAAACGTAAAGGTTCTGAAAAATGAGTTAAAACAGAAAATGCCAAAAAGAAAAAATGCCAAAATATTGACAAAACTTTAATCAATTACTGTTTGACTGGAGATTAATTTTGTCAGTCATATTAAAAAGTTTTAAAAATAACATAGTGTCTATACAACCTCTAGTAATAGAGCCTAATCTGAATTGGAAATGTATAACATTAATTACTTATTTTCAACAGTAAAAACTTTTTTTGGAATATATGTCGTGTTTGACTGTTAAAATTGGGAGTGTGTTTTTTCCATCACTATGTGCTTACCAGTAAACAATATTACTATAAATAGAATATGCCCTGTGAGATAGTTAGTTAGATATGAATATATAACAGCAATACCTGTTAAATTTGATGAGCCATATGTGCACATTTTTGGAAATCATTCCTATCAGTGACACCAAAACATTTGATAAATAAAATATGGAAGCCAAACAGTTGAAAATTAATTAATCTAAAGGTAAAAAATTATATGAATTCAAATCCAGCTAAAGAATATTTTGCATGAGGGAACAAACCTTAGTTTTAAATAAATTTTAAAAATTAGTGCGGCTGAAAATTTTGCTAAACTTTGCTAAATTTTGCTAAAGTTTTGTTTTCACAAAATTATATGTTGTAAAGTATAATCACGTTTAATTTAACTACCTGCCGTTTCTACATTTACTTGAGCATGACCTTTGGAACAAATATGAACTCTCTGTGCCGAAGTTTTAACTTCAATCAAATTAGATAGCCCGGCAGCAAACATCACATCGTCAAAAATAAGTAAGGATTCATCAGAATTTAGGAGAAGATTTAGAAAGCTGTGGTTTCTCTCCTTTCTTTCTTTTTCTGGATCACGGTACAATTCATATGGAACATTTTCACATCTGTCTAAGGTACTGTGTATCGTGATGGAATCTAGTTCTTCCACTAAGTTTTCTCTGCATTGTTCAATCCTTTCTCTTATACAATCTACAAGAACAAAGTTTAAACAAGAGACCCATGGGCCTTAACGCTCGCCTGAGGATATGTCCAAAATTGTTTGCAAAGTGCAATAGACAATATATTAAGTACAGAAACTTTACAAGTTTTCTCAAGTTAAGAACTACCACAAAACTTTATCGGACATATCCAGTCACATTTCGTTTATAAGTAGCTAATATGCATGAAGTAACTGTAGTGCAATGAATAATTTCCAAATCATTAATCAATTCCAGTATACTTAAGCAGCTATGTCCTTGGCCTTTGAACATATGACCTTGAGCCATGTATCAAAATGATCGTCATGTCAATACCTACAATTTTTTAATATACATGCCTATGCATAAAGTTAATAGTTCTCAAAATAATCAGCAATTTAAAGCTTCTTTTGCAGCTGTGACCTTGACCTTTCATCACATGACCTTAAACCATATATAAAAATGACCGTAATGTCAATACCTACAATATTCTAATATACATGGCCATACAAAAAGTTTTCAAGATAATTAGCTATAAATCTTTTTCTTCTGTTTTTATTAGCTCGACCTTTGAACATATGACCTTAAACCATATATCAAAATGACCGTCAATATTCTAATATACATGGTCATACAAAATATTTATAGTTTTCAAGATAATAAACAATTTAAATCTTCTTTTGCAGCTGAAAACTTGACCTTTGAACATATGACTTTGAACCATATATCAAAATAATTGTCATGTCAATACCTACAATATTCTAATATACATGCCTATACAAAAAGTTAATAGTTTTCAAAATAATTAGCAATTTAAGTCTTCTTTTGCAGCTGTGACCTGACCTTTGGATATATGGACCTTGAACTATATATCAAAATGATCATTGTATCAATACCTACAATGTTCTGATATACATGTCTATACAAAAAGTTAATGATTTTCAAGATATAGTGACAAATATAGAAATTTTAGCAAGGGGACATAACTCCTTCATTTGTGCAAATCTGAAAGGACTTAACCAAGGCATAATTGTTAACAAGTTTCAATAAATTTGACCTAATGGTTTGAGAGAAGATGATTAAAATGTTAAAAGTTTACGGATGACGGACGACGCACGACGGACGAAGATGGATAGCAATAGCTCTTCTGAGCTTTCAGCTCAGGCGAGCTAAAAATCTGATTAATCTTCCCAGGCATACCTTAATACAATATCAGCAAAGTAAACTTATATACGTTATTTGTTTTTAAAATTAGCTTAAACGACTTATGTATGTGACAAAAACAACGGTGAACTGTATGGAAAAAATAATAATAAAAAGAATTAATGAAGCGATGCTCTCATTTTAAGTACATGTAATAAAAGCCCTTTAAGAATACGTTTTTTGAAACTTTTCAATACAGATATCGCTAAATTAGACTACGTATTTGATATCATTGTAGTTTTCTAAATTAATTATCATATAATTCAATTTAAATTAACAAAAGGTCCTACTGATGGAATGCACATACAACCTAACTAAACCAAATTTAATAAATCAGATTTACAAACCTGCACACCTTGAACTTTTCATTCTATGAAATATATGGGTCTGTTTACTACACTGGAGAATCGAGAAAAAATTGTCCACATCACTATCATTCTTAGAGAGAATTATCTTCAACAATGTTTGTACTTGTAAACGTCTACTTGTTCTCTGTAAAATGCTCTCTATTTCAGTTGCTGTCAAGAACATTCTTTGTTGGTATTCTTTCAGGATCGGTGATGGATTAAGTTCTTCAACAAGATATGCCATATTGTGCAAGATGCATCTTTGAGCAGAGCTCCATTCTTTCACTTAATTTACAAAGAGAAAGAACTTATGTTTTATATACATGATGATATGTTTATTTAAATAATACACAACTTATCATATCTCATTAATATATTTTTTCTGTTTACTTTTGAGATAGTACAAATACGAACATACTAGGTGATCTAGACAGGTGATTCTTACCCTTCCCTTCCGAAGCACTCAAACTTACTTCCTTCATGGAAGATTACGTGTATACCTAAATTGGCAAATTTTTACTTTCGTTTTTGGGGGATTGTGATTTGGACATGGACTGGCATGTTTGTGTTTTATTTTGTACATGAAACAAAAATTCGTGTTGGAAAACTTTCAAAACGTTTCATTTAATAATAAGGCGACAATTGAAAGGCTAAAAAATGATGTAGACATAAAAGTCAGATCAAAATTGGTTACAGAATTATGCAAAAAGCTAATTACCACAATTGTAATTTACGTCTGAAAAATAAGAAATAAGTAACTGTTAAGTTAAATAACAAGACTTCAAGTAAAAAGATATTTCGACTATCTTTTATTTATGGCTTTTGATTCTCAGTTTCTTCCATGCATTTAATAAAATAAAAATGTTGTTTCTTTCTACTTTTCTATAAATGGTTTTTCACTTACCAATAGTTTATTTTTAAAATGGTGTTAAAAAACCATTTAGAACTGTAGACGTAATTTAATTGTACGCTGTCAGAAAATGTACTATTTGGTAAAATTTTCAGCCGTCTCATTTCTTGAAATTTATTTGAAACTAACGTTTGTTCCATCGTGCGAAGCATTCCTAAGCTGGATTGAAATTTGCATAATTTTCGAACTTTAGATTCATTGATTTTCAACTGTTTGGTTTCTTTTTTTTAATCTAGGCAGTACTTTGTGCTGTCAGAAAATGTGCCACTTAGTAAAATTTACAGCTGTCTCAATTTTTGAATTTTATTTGAAACTAAGGTTTGTTTCGTCATGCAAAACATTTCTTAGCTGGATTTGGATTTATATAATGTTGGAACTTTAGATTCATTAATGTTCAACTGTTTGACTTGTGTTTTTTATCTATCAAACTTTTCGGCCCCTAGTGTCACTGACGAGGAACGAATTTCCAAACTGTGCACATAAAGCACATCAAAATTTAACAGATTTTTTTGGTATTTATTTACTACCCCTGAGCGGGTTCCGCTGCTTGTGGAGTAAAACTCCCCAAGGGTATCCACAACTCAGTAAGCAGTACCTTGTGCTGTCAGAAAATGTACTATTTAGTAAAATTTTTAGCTGTCTCAATTTTTAAACTTTATTTGAAACTTAGGTTTGTTCCCTAATGCAAAGCATTTCTTAGCTTGATTTGGATTAAAATAATTTTGGAACTTTAGATTCTTTGATTTTCAACTGTTTGGCTTTTTTTTATCTATCAAACTTTTCGGTCCTTCGTGTCACTGATAAGGAATGATTTTCCGAAATGTGCAAATATAGCACATCAAAATTTAACACGTATCTTTGTTATATATATACTTTACTACACTATGAAACGGCTGTTTTATAGTCGCCCAGTCGCTCTTTTTTATTGATACACTTTTTGCCATATCAAAACAGATTACTATAACTAACTAGATGGAAATCTGAATTTAAACTGGTAAAATTAAAGGTTTTGATCCTTGTTTTTTGTGACAAATTTTGATATGCTTGGTTTTTTATAGGCTTCTATTTTTTTTTTGTATTTTTAATACTGAAATAGTTAATTACCTTGTTCTGAAGATCCGTCCTCCTCCTCTTTAATCAAAATGTCAACTTCAACATTTATTCCATCCTTTGGTATTAATTTATGAATGTCTGTATACTCCAACAGTCTATTGACAAAATTTTCAACTTCCCCATTTGTGACAGCATATCGAAATCTATTAACATGATTCACGGACTCCAGTTCTAGGTGTATCACTATTGAGCCATGTTCAAAATCCTTAATGGATAGCCTAGCAAAATCATCTGCTAGATCATCAATCATATCCTTTTCCTGTTGAAATATACTCATCACTTGATCTTCAATATCTGGTAACGCTATTTTATTACTATCAGTAAATGATAACTTGAAACTGACCTTGGTAGATGTCATACCTTTGTTAAAATAGAAGAAGGAAAGTAGAAAGTAACAAGTAAAGAAATAAACTTGGCGACAACGAACACAAAAAACCCACAAAAGTAAATCAAAAACAGCCAAACAAAAAATTACAAACATACAATTTAAGTTATGTCCTGTTATAAAAACTTTGCAGGGGTACTTTTACAAAAGATGTGATTATTGTACTTTTGAAGTGCTTTTAACCAATCCTTTATTTTGCAATCAGTGGATCATAATAAATATTTTGTAAAATTTAAAACAATCAATTTTACCAACAGGTATTAAATGTAAATGTTATATGTTCTGTCTAATGGTTTACGGATCAGATATTTAAAACTGGACAATTTGTAGTTGCATGTATTTCTTTTTGCAAATTGCAAAGGCAGATAAAATGAACTTGTGAATCCACTTAACTTAGTAATCCAAACAACTGTTGTTTTCGAATATTTTTGGCTTAGTTTAACTTGATTTCTCAAATCGCAACGACTGTTTTTCCAATTAAAACATTGTCTTATCTTTTAAAAGAGAACCAATAGCTAAAATTTTTATCACATTTTGTAAATTAGATAAAGAGGAAGCTATGAATGCCAAGAGAAAATTCTTATGGAATTTATAATGCCAGTTTGTTGCTCCATATGTATGCAAGCTAAAGTTTATTTAAAATATTTGAGTATGCTTCTACTGTAAAATATAGTGTGATGGTTTTGGTCAATGAATAGTACATACACAACACAATAACACCATTTTTCAATTTGTGAGATCAAAATGGCTGTATGGAAATATTGCAAGCAATGTGAAAGGCAATTTGTTTTTCGTGAAACTATCATTAAAGCTGTATTAAATTTACCTATTATTGAAAAAAAAATTATATTTTGTATCAAAATAAATTGGTTGTTATAACGATCTATGCGATTCATTCTCACACGATAATATAATTATCAGCTTGGTTCATTGCTATGGACACAGGTTAGGTCATCGATATGATCAGCCACCTCATGCAAGGTGTTTCATGTGAAATATAAAGTTATTGTTAAGAAAAAACATGCTCTTATTTTATTCGACTAAACATATTGAAATTCTAAAACCGACTTTAATGAAAAACCTTTTGTGTAGCAACGTGCTTCTTTGCTTTGTTTGTTGACGTTGTCTCGTTTTCGATTAAGAATCACGTGATCAAATAAAATCTTTTATAGATCAAGTTAGCAGTTGGTTTCATCCCAAATTTCAACTTAAGTAAAGGTTTTATCTTTGAAACAAATATTTCATTTTTCATTAAGGACAAAGCTAAGAAAAAATGTTCCTTTGTATATAAGGCATAGGAAAACTTAATACAGCTTAAAAACTAATTCAGGAAATAATATAAAAAATAGTAAAACATATAACTTTTATGTTTAATTTTTTGCAATGATACTTTAAATTTTATTGGAGTGTCTTTGTGTCCAAATTATTTCAATCTTGTGTCAAAATTTTTTGCCGTCTTGATTTTTGAAATTTGAAAATTTGATCCCTTATGAAAAGCATTCCTTAGCCGGATTTGGATACATATAATTTTGGAACTTTGGATTTATTGATTTTTAAATGTTTTGATTATCTTTTTATATGTATCAACTTTTTCGGCCCTAGCGTCACTGTTTAATGAATTTCCGAAATGAGCACATATGACAGAGCAAAATTAAGCTGGTTTTTGTAAAATATTTACATTTAAAGTTACATTACTCTACTTTTTTATGTTAAATCTTTTTAAAAATCAAACTTAACATCTTGTTTTTGAGTGTTTAACGACTTTGTTACACGCATTCTTTCTTTCAATTTAGATGGTCTTAACCAAGCAAATAAAAAATATTTAGACCTTACGTTCTACTGCAGCCTTCGCATTGTCTGTAGTTTGTATCTTGATTCTTTTACCTTGAAAAATGCACAAATAATTGAGAATTAATTTTAAAATTTAAAAAAAGTTATAAACATATGTGTTGAATAATGCATTTAATTTCTAATATCCTTTATTTTTTATTTTACATATTTACTTATCTAGTGTTGATAATTATGGATCTCCTTTTGGAGGAAAATAACTTTATGACGTCTTTTTTTTTGGATAAATAATTTCACCTATAACATAAGATAAATGTAGTAGCTACTAAGATTTGTACACTGTACCTTCCCAGTACTATTTAAATGGATTCTCAGCCGAGACAAATATTGCAAGTTGGATAAGCATTGTGTATTGAATCAAAAATCAGTGACTACTGATTCAAACTGTCTTATAGCTTACTTGCACTGTTAATGGGTCATCAAATAAAACTAACCTTTCTCTAAAGTATTCTTCTGCATCTTTCCAACGCAAGATTGTAATTTTCTAAAAATATTTTTATTCTGATGATGCTCTGTATTTTCAAGTGGAAAATGAGACTGTAATTTTCTAGCAATGTTTTTATTCTGATGATGCTCTGTATTTTCAAGTGCATAAAGAAACAGATTTAGCGCGGTCCGGTCTTTCTGTAACAATTTTGCAATCATCTCTTTAGACATAGACCTTCTACTTTTGTGATACACGGGATTGATTATTTCCTCATGGTCAAGATGTGATATTACATATTCCTCCAGCAGTAAGTCGGCAATTTCTTCAGGCTCCATGTTATCCACTATATAATCATGTTCAAAATTTAAATGTTGTGATCCAATAGCATATGTAGCTATATTTATTTCTAAAAGAAAAATCAAAGTTGTTATTTGTTTGAAGTTATTTATGAATCGGTTTATATTGTATCTTACAATGGGGGTTGATAATGTACCTAATGACCATTTTATATTTTTACATTTGTAGAATTTTTTTATTCCTCAGAATAATGTAAATACACGTATTACATCTTAGTTTAAATGGAAATAAATTTTCTGTGCAATGTTATGCTTTATCACCTTGTATGCTGTCAAACCGCATTATGCCTATGATTCAATGTCACTTTTCTAAGTGCCAAATTACCTAATAAAATGGTTGTATTCAAGACTGGTTCTCTTTAAGTCTTGTAGTAACAAAAGTACAGTAAGTCTAAGCTACACAATGTATGCCTCTGGACAACATAATCTGCAGTTTTTCATATACAGTAAAACAAACATAATAAACACTCTAATAAATAGTCATCTATATCTATGTATTGAGATTAAAATTTTAGATTCTTTTTTTTATTATTTCAAAAACAAAAATAAATAAATAAAAATATTAAGAATAAAAGAAAGAAAGAAAAACCTTTTTATTACAAACACTTGACTATAGAATCTATATATATATAAATCATGTCTGTGAATGATTTTTATTTACAGGGTTTACTGTATTATTATATGCTGGGTATTTCAATTTTATATTTTACATACTTGATCTCTGCAGGTGCCTTTGATGCATTTCAGAAGGTATAAACTGATATGCCTGTAGTTCTAAAAAGGCATCTATTAAACATTGACATCCTCTTTGTCCATTATCTAATAATTTTTTCATCAGTACATCGACTTTTCTTCGTCTTTTGCTTTCACATGAAATATCCTCTGTCTGGTTACTTGTAATACATTTCTTCTCAATAATAATATCAATTACTTCATCCGGGTCCAGATCTTTCTTTAGAAAACTGAAGTTTGTTTTCACATTGTCCTCAACAAAAGCTTTAAAAACAAAATGAAAATTTCTCATATTTGCACACCGATGATTTGAGCCAGTTGATTGTTAATTTAACTAGAATTTTTCTGAGAAGAAATAGTGCAATAACCAACATTTTGTAATTTTCAAACTTACACTGTCCTTGTTCTTGACTTCAATATCTTGTCTTGGTCTAAAGCCATAACATTCAGACCATACGGTTTCATTAAATTCATTCAAAGCATCAGTTGTATTCCAGACACATATTTAAAGACAAACAGGAAGCAGACAGACCGACAGATAGACGGGCATATGGAACCTATATATCCCCCTCAAATTCATTATGAATGAATACATAGTACAAAATTGTATTTAAAAAACTACAAAAATACTAAATTTGACAACAATCATTTTACAACAATCAGAAAACAAATGACCAACAATTGGCTTTAAAAGAACCAGAAAGATACTGTGTTCCTTGGGCAGATAAGGCTGTGTAGTTTAAAAGTTAAAATGGTATAATTAAAAAATATTAAGTATCAATAAAGATTAGCCAACACTCCTGGATAATGATAAGCAATAAATATATTAAATAAGGGGTTTTATGAGCAGATGTATGTTTTTTGTCAATTGCATTGGCTTTAAAGCTCTCTTTTTTAAACGGCTTAAAACAACATAATTTATTGTATATTTTTTTATGTCTTACCACATATTTTACAGTTTTCTTTAGTTGTTCCTGGAGTTACTGTTGGTCTTGACGGTTTTGATGATGCACATGCACCTGAAAATAACATGTTTATTTTTCTCTTGATTTAAGCTTTTAGTAAACAAAAATAAAGAGTACAATGTAACAAAAGTACTTTTTCTAGAATTTTCCATGGCAATTAATACATTATTAGTTTTTACAACCCACAAAGAACTTGAAAAAGATACCACTATATCTACAGTATTTCCAACAATATTTATTTTCAACAATATTAACAATGACTAGTTGAAACGTAAAACCACTTTTGTTGTTTGATAAAAAGCAATTTTAACATGAGATAAGAAAATCTTAAGGTTTTTTTGCTTTTGTAAAATGCCACATGTAAAATACATTTTCTATTTGTGCCGTCAGAAACTGTACCTTGTGCCAAAATTTTCAACCGTCTTAATTTTTTTAATTATCTTAAACTATTTAAAGCTAAGGTTTGTTCCCTCATGCAAAGTCTTCCAATTCCTTAGCCGGATTTGGATTCATATACAATGTAATTCTGAAACTTTGGATTCAGTTATTTTTTTTTAAAGTTTAGATTATCTTTTTTATATATCACCTCTTTCGGCTCCTAGTGTCACTGATGCGGAATAAATTTACGAAATGTGCACTTATGGCACTTCAACATTAAATAGGTATTTCAGTTAAATATTTACTACCCTTGAGAAGGTATCCCTGCTGGTGGAGTAAAACTCCCCGAAAGTATCCATAACCCTGTAGGCAGTACTTTATGCTGTCGGAAACTGTACCTTGTGGCAAAACTTTCAACCGTCTTAATTTTTAAAATTATTTCAAACTAAGGTTTGTTCCCTTATGCTAAGCATTCCTCAGCCGGATTTGGATTCATATAATTTTGGAACTTTGGATTCATTCATTTTTTAAAGTTTTGTAATTATCTTTTTATATGTTAACTTTTTCGGCCCCTAGTGTCGCTGATGAGGAATAAATTTACCAAATGTGCACATGTGGCACATCAAAATTATGTTGTTTTTGTTATGTGTGTGTTTGTTCATTTCTGTCACTACTTTGCTAATGCAATATGTAGAAAATCTACCTTTTGACATGCTTTATTATATCTTGCACATTCTGAAGAAACTATAATAGTAATAGTTTTAGTACTTTAATCATATTCTGAATCAAACAAAATGCCCTCTTAACACTGTTTTTCATTACCTAGATTTTCATGTGTCATCTCGGAAGCCTGATGGCTTTTCGGATAACTTTCTTTTGATGAGAAAGCTAGCTCTTCTTCCTTTCTAAACTGTAGTGATGGTTCTAAGGTTGCTGTAAATAAATCATATAACTGTAAAGTTGGCTCACCTGCACTTATATAACAGACTTAAACTCCACTCAAATTTCTGTCAACGTTTCGAAAACATTAAGAAATTATTTTTTTCGTTCTTTAAGGCTCAAAAAGAATTCTTCTTCTTCAAACATTTAAGATATAATGGCCAGCCAAAAAAATAAGGATATAAGTGCAATACATACTTAATTCTCTACTCTAAATAGAAATTAACCATAATGACACAATTACCTTGATCAAAAATTTTTATTTAACATTTTGATCAAAGATTTTGATAACATTAATTTATCTTCAGTTATTCTAATTGTACACAAATCACATGCCTTTCATAAGAGTCTGTTCCAAACTTTCTGTTAAAGATTCCTGTCTACTTGTATTATTTATATCTTCACGAACAGGAGGCATATGTCTTTCTGCAAATAAAGATTGATTTATTAAAGTTGTTTATTGTTAAATTATTTGTTATAACACACTATCCGCTTTTCTTTCTATATAGATTAAATTAATAAGGTGTTCGGAATTCTTATGCCCCATTTGCCTGACTCATTATGATTTGAAATCAGGCATGTTGTTTTTGTTTAGTTGTCCCTGGACAGTTGGTATTTATTTTTTTCACTTAACTCTCGGTTACAAATAAAATAAAAATCAAGAAATTCCTATAAAACCAAGGAGGACATTAAAATCTTATTTAAAAAACTCATAACCTCAACTAAGATTGTTTAAAAACATAATCATTTGACCTGATACGCTCACGTGATAGTTAATATTTCTTTAAAATGCTGAAGTTCTAACATTATATTCACTTGTCCTTTGATTGCGTGATGAAGTGCATTGCATCAGAGCTGAAATGTAGCAAAAGTTCAAAGGAATAAAATTAGATCATGGCCTTGATCTTTTACTACCACCCAATTTTGAAGATTCACGAGCCTAGAAAAGCCAAATATCGCACCAGATTTTTCCCAATCATTGCTGTTAGAGAGGACTTTTTGAAAAATATTTTAGCAAAGCCATTACAGATCTAAATTGCATCGGCCTTTATATACCTCTTAACAAGTTCCATTAATTTCTGTTTAGCAGTTTAAGAGGAGAGGTTAAAATAGTTGTCAACAACATACACAAACACACAAATATGCTAAATTTAATAATAAACTAACATAACTAACATCGTATGTCCCTTAAACATTAATGTCTAGAGACATGTCATTTAGATGAAAACAAACAAAATCTATGCATATATATTGTAAATCAGGATATAAATGCGAAAAATGCGAGATCCGTTTTAAAATATCGCACGCCTTTATTTTTCAGAATTGTATATTGAGTTATCTCCCTTCAAATAGAATCGTTTAGAACGTATTTTGGATTTGCAATTAGGTTTTGTTATTCATCATTTAATGGTGGTGTTGATGAAGCGAAAAGAAAAAAAAACATTTAGATATATACATACGTACCCGTAATCGTACTCGACAATTGCAGTGAAAGGTTATTGTTGCTATAGACGCTATCAGAAATCGGCTCTACCGATTTCATGGCAATCGTTTTTCATTATTCCTCCTAGAAAAGTAGTACCTAAAAAAAATAAAATTATAATGAATGTTAATAAATTAATTGAAAAATTAATGTTCAAAACAGTTTGGTTCCGTAAGCCATAAAATTTGTAAATTGAAATGAAAATATAATAGCTAAAAATTATTAACATTAGCTAAAATTATCAAGAACACGTAAGACCATCTCGGTTGCTCACTGGTAGAAAGTCTGACTCGAGAGGGAGAGGTCGCGGATTTAATTTCGATCAGGTCATACATAGCCCACCTAGGGATCTCCCACATCAAATTTGGTTCCATTTGCCATAACAAGGCAATGAAAAAGTTACAGAAAACCCCGTTAAATCACAAACTTTAATCTGCTCCACCTAGGGACCTTCCACACCAAATTTTGTTTCATTTGGTCATATGGTTTCAGAGAAGAAGATTTTGAAAGAATCGGCTATATTTTGCTGCGAATTTGCATATTGTGCCAATTACATACAGACAAAAATGTTACAGAAAAACCTGTTAAATACATTAAATGGTTAGAGTTCTACATTTCATCAGTACCAAATTTGAACCAAATCGATTAACAAATAAATATTAAGTATGGCCATTTTCATGTTTGTACTATTTATAGTAACAGCAATCACAAACTTTAATCTACTTCACCTAGGGACCTTCCACATTAAATTTGATTTCATTTGGTCATGTGGTTTCAGAGAAGAAGGATTGAAGTTTACGCAAGCACGCGTGTATGGACGCTTCGCCATAACAGGCTCAGCTGGCTATAGCCAGTGGAGCTAAAAATCAATCAAATGTCTGTAATAGTAGATAGTAAAGTATATCTTTAAATACCCATGTATTAACATTTATGTAACAGAGACAGTTAACAATAACAAGAGGCCCAAGATGGCCCTAATTTGCTCACCTGAGTTTAAATGTAACATGTTGCCTCAATAGAAGTGGTTTAATATAACATTATTTTTATTGTTTTGGTTTTTAGCTATATAGGTCACTGTGATCTACTTTTGGTAGCCAAAGTGACCAGAAACACAAATGAGAATGGCAATGGTTTAAAGGTGCTATTGACTAATATGAATGAAATGTGACCAGTAGTGTCTGAGAAGTCTTTTGATGGATGTATGGATGGATGGTAGAGTTCCTATCCATAACAAAAGCTCACATGAGCAATTTTCAGATCCGGATTTAAGACTTTACAGATTTGACACATTAATTAGAATATTTAAAAAAAATTGTAAAATTCAACTGCAAATTATTTTTTGAAAAAATTAATTTAAATAATGTCACATAACAACAATGGTTTTGTTAAGCAAAAAAAAAAAAAAAAAAGAAAAGAAAAAAAAAAAAACAAAAAAAAAAAAAACAAACAAAAAAAAAAAAAAACAAACAAAACAAAAAAAAAATCAAGGTTTTAGCTAAATCTACATATCAGTATCACATGTATTTCAAAAATAATATTTCACTAAAAAGTAAAAATTCATAACATCTCTTCCATGCACCATTGTAAGTCATAAAATTCAGAAATTAAAAAAAAAATATATAATAAAATAAAAAAATAATAAAAAAAAATTGAAAAAAGTGGCCTCACTGGGATTTGAACCCTCGACCCTTAGGTTACTAAAATTGAAAATGAAAAAGGCCGAAAAAAGCGACTTGTATTTTACAGAATTTCATGAAAATTGTCAAACATATGTTTCTTCACATAAGAAAATGATGTTTGGAAAAAGAGTTCACCTAAATTTATTCATTATTGTAATTTTTGTAAAAAAGTACTATTTACAATATACAAAAAAAAAAAAAAAAAAAAAAAAAAAAAACTGCAAAAACGCGTAACCTAATTTTTCACAAAAATTATTGAAATTCACATAAGATATATAAGATGCCGTAGATGCCAAATATCGCATCAGATTTTATCTCAGTTAAGTGGTTTTGAAGAAGATTTTTTAAGGTTTTTAACTATGTAGGTCATTGTGACCCATATTTGGTAGCTATGGCAACCAAAAACACAAATCTGAAAGGCAATGTTTTATAGATGCTTTTGACCAAGTTTAAACAAAATGTGACCAGAAGTTTCTGTGAAAAAGTCGTTTGAAGCAATTATTGACGGACGGACGGACGGACGGACGGAGGACGGACGACGGAGGGTCTGCCTCTATTGATCCAATAGCTCACATGAGCACTTTGTGCTCAGGTGAGCTAAAAATATAAATTTTTGTTAAGTTGGTTACGTGATCTTTTTATATTTATATCTGGAAATTAATATTCAACAATGAATATTGCTTTTCTGCGGATATTACGATGAAAGGATCACTACACTAACAGAAAATGATACCAACTTTCAATTTATTTTAAATAACAACAAAACACAACCGTTGATTTTTCTTCACCCCAGGTTATCGACACTTTAAACCGTTAATACTTATTTTAAAGTTTAAAGCTTGATAATATTGTTCAAGCAATCTATATTTTAACATTTCATAAGCATGAGGATAGAAGTTTTGGTTATACGAAAACCAGACCCCAGTTTCACCATCATTCTTTAAATAAAAAAGACCTTTAATTTAATTTAGCAAAACTTTTCAGTCTCTTTTGGAACTAAAACTAAACTTTTTTTACAAAACTAAATACACATGTTATAAACTTGAAGTGGATTTTGGTATATGTTATTAATAATTATTATGCTTCCTGTAAAAATCTAGATATTTAAATTGGTCAATGCCTGTTTGTCAATTTTAGAGGCACATACTTATAACCACACCCATCTTGCTAACGGGAGTTAATCCATAGTAACAATTATTATTTTTTTTTATTATCACACTCGTGGCCTGAACAATGCCGAATACTGAAAATTATTATATTCCGTCACCCATCTATTCCTAAGATTAATTTCGCCCCATGCTGTCATGTACCCCCTTTGGTTTTATAAGATAATACTTTCAAAAGTGGTTCATGTTGGCAGAAGGTAAACAATGGCGTTTGTGGAGGATGATCATCTAACACAAAACACTCAAACACAAGTCAGTAATAGAATTATTAAGATTTCATATTTGACCCTTTTAAGAAAAATCATGTGAAGAAATGATAAGGAACAGTGGTGTGTAGGTACTTCAGGATATTGTGTTAAATTTGTGTTTACACTTTTGCTTTATGTTATTGATGAAATATTATCATTTATTTTATTCCTCATACAATGAGATTCATGATACAATTTAAATTATTAATTTAACAATTAATAATATTTAACTTAGCTATAACTTAAATTAATGTAACTTTATGTAAGAACTGAACAATATAAGGAAAATAAACGTATAATACATGTATACATGTTTAATATATGTACGTAGTTCAATCACTATGTTGTGATTGGGATATTCTCGAGTTACATATATATATGTATTTTATATATATATATATATATATATATATATATATATATATATATATATATATATATATATATATATATATATATATATATATTACATAAAAAAAGATTTTCTGATTTTTTTTTCCAGATATTTTCGTTGCATGCGGGGAAGGCTCAGAGAGGGTCCTATAAGCAGTATGACCTCACAGCCTTGGACAATGCTTTTAAAGCAGTAAGGGAAGATGGCATGAGTGTCCATGGAGCAGCAAAAGCTTACAATGTTCCACTGACTACTTTGAGAGATCGTGTTGATGGAAGGGTCCATATCGACTGTGTAACTTCTGGAGCACCATCATTGTTCAGCCAGGAACAAGAATCTTTTCTCGTTGAACACATTAAAACTATGTAGGAGTTAGGGTATGGTTATACTCGTTCAGAAGTTGTAACCTTGGCCTCTGAGTATGCTGTGGATCTGGGTTTCAGAGAAAATGGGAAAGATCTCACAATGAAGTGGTTTTACAACTTTATTCACCGGTGGCCAGAGATGCACATAAGGAAGCCATCAAGTTTAACTGAACTTCGTGCAAAGGCAACATCGCCAGAGTGCATTAATAAATACTTTACAGAACTTGACAGAATTTTAACCAAATATGATCTGAATTTTAACCAAGTATGATCTGAAAGACAAACCTCATCTTATTTATAATGTAGATGAAAAGGGTATAAACACTGGTGGGACCAGACCTCCTAATATTGTTACATCTAAGGAAAAAGTAGCACAGGTTGTTACATCAGAGAGGTCGCAGACTATAACAGTTTTAGGTTGTGGCAATGCAGCTGGTGCACATATACCTCCATTTTTGGTATTTCCGGGGAAACGCATGCTTCCTGAACTTTTGATAGGTGCAACTCCTGGTTATGATGGTACAGTCAGTGAAACAGGATATTTAATTCAGATATCTTCAATTCATATATAAAAAATCATATTTGAAGTATGTTCAGGGAAGGGATTCATCACAGACTATTCTTCTGTTATACGATGGACATAGGAGCCACATATCAATTTCATTAATTCAGTGGGCTTGTAAAAACAACATAATTCTTTTTGTACTCCCCCCCCCCCCAACACAAGTCACTTATTACAACCCATGAACGTTGGATGTTTTGGCCCTTTTGAGCCAATATATGAACAATATGCTCACAAATTTATGAGGCAGAACATTGGTAGGTCCATTACCAGGTATGATATATGTGCTCTTGCATGTAAAGTCTACGATCATGCACTATGTCCTGAAAATATCCGTTCTGCATTTCGAAAAAACGGCATTTATCCATTTAGTGCTGATGTTGTTGACAGTAGTTGTACTATGGCGTCACTTGTATATAAAGGCCAGGTGGAAATTGAACGTGATAACCAAGAAAATAATGATAACAGTAAAGAGAAATCAGAACAGAAGGTTACAGATGGAGCAAGCAAGAAAACTGGTCAGCTTTTGGATAAAACAACAGAATGTTTTAATAAGCGTGGGGGAGAGGTTGTAAAATCATTTGCAGTTGCAAAAAAAGCAAAAAAGAAGTATAAGTACCACTATTGGAGGAAAAGCCATTACCGAAGAGGATACATTTGAGAAAGTAAAAGAGTACACAGAAACAAGCAAAAATAAATCAAAAGTATCTGAAAAAAGCAAAACTGTTCCAACCAAAAAAATGCAAAAGGTTTAACTGAAAATGTAAAAAAGAATCAACAGACGGAAAAAGTAGATGACAGTCAACAACCTGGTCCATCTGGAATTAATGATATTAACAACAGTGTTGAGTTAGATGAGAATGATGAAGAAATTTTAGAGGAGGAAAAGTGTTGTATCTGCAAAAAATTTGAGCCCGAAGCCTTGAAAAATAAACCATATATACAGTTGGTGAATTGGGTAATGTGCAACAACTGTACACATTGGGTACATTTAAGTTTTTGTGTTTATGCGAAGGGACTCAAAATTACTTTGTCCACACTGTAAATAATTTTTTTCCCATTTTTTTCCAAATTAAAATGACTTAAATGACATTTAATTTTTTCCAAACACTTAATTATTGTTTTGTTGGTTTATATTTAATGACATAAAAAGGAAAGATTAAAGAAGTAACATCTTAAATCTGTACTGTTTTATTTTGACAAAGACATTTTACATCGATTTTTAATCTTTCATTCCATCTGGGCCTCCATACTAAAAAGAATTTGTCATTCAAAGAGAGTTATCGAACTTAGGTGTCGCCGATGTGACTGTCAGTAAATGGCGTCCACAAACATTATCTACATTATATACAAATAAACATGAACTGACTGTTGTTGATAACAGTGTATAAAAAGAGGTCACCGAGAAATAACATTACCAAGATAAATCTAATTTATCGGTAAGTTTTTTTGGGTTAGCATCGATTTTGTTCTTATGTTATCGAAATTCGGTAACACCAGGATATATTAAAGTAAGTGTTCGCTTGTGTTTTAGATAAACAAGAGGACCTATTGATCATGGCATATTTCCGATGAACCTCTGGTGTCATGCTGTTGCTTTAAAAACAAATCTGAAAGAATTCTCTGAACTGATCGTTGTCATGATGACATACTAGTGGTTTTCCGATTAGATCAAGGTATTAATCGTATTCCGATTTGTAATGAAGTTCATCATTGACGTTCATTCCGATTCTTTCAGTATTCAGTGTCCAAAACTGGTTGCGTTACGTATTGAGTCCAAAGCTGGGCACGGACACGTGGAATGTTGTAAGACATTGCCAAACGTTTGATACATAATTTACAAATTGAGATTCCGTTGAAATGTGAAATTACCCATAATTTAGCTACATATATTTTTACCAATAATTCCTCTGCAGATTTAGGAAAAGTCCAAACAGCACACGGTGAAATATTTTTAGTAATGTCTAGGAATAAGCTACAATCTGAATCGCCGTTTGTGCGATTTCTCCAATTTTGTCCTCATATGTGATTATATTAAAAAGTGAACTGCTTATCTAAACACATTTATTGAAACCAGTTAACTAGGTCGTTATTTTTGGGATTTCTTTACACTTTGTAAATATACAAAACAACGTTTGAAAACATGTAAAACACGAAATTAATTCCATTGCGACTCATCCTTTCTGCCCTTGAGTTCACCTAGGTATCTTAATTTGTAGTCTACAAAATATGTTCAAGTCTTGTATTCGCTCTATACCGCGAAGATGGTGTAAGTGGTAAATGTATAGTGGCGCAACATTAAAAAATGTTAAAATGTAACGTATACTATTACTATGTGTATATTTAACCATCGTTCCCTTTAAGGAAGCAAATTGCGATTACACGTTCTAATTCTTGAAAATTTAACGGCAAAATTTAAAAGATGGCTCTTATAAAAATTTCTCTAAATACATCCTATATAATAAGTGTTTTGTAGTACAAAATTCCAAATTTATTGGAACTGATCTTTTAACGTTTGTCTTTTGGTTTACAAAGCCATTTTTTATTAACGGAATAACCTTGGCAATACCAGATATTACTGAACCCCAAAGAATTGAACAAATTTCTTATTTCATTCATCTATGGTATAGTTCCCACATTTTGTCCACATGCAATAACAACTTGTAAAAATAATGTGATAAGTTATCTTCATAATTTACGACGTCAAACCAAATTTAAGTCATATTCAATCTTTTATAATTTTAACAGAGGTAGGATATCTGCCTACTCAAATATGAATATTTGAAACATGAAAAGCCCAACACCTATAATCGGCATGACTAACAAATTTAACTTCACAATCCCGATCCCAATGGACATTTTTAACCTTGATATTACAGTAACATTACCAAGGTGTTTATACTATATATAACATAAATATTAAATTTTGATGTGCCATATGTGCACATTTCAGAAAATCATTCCTTATCAGTGACACAAGGCGCCGAAAAGTTTGATGGATACAACAAATATAAGCCAAACAGTTGAAAATTGATGAATCTAAAGTTCCAAAATTTTATGAATCCAAATCCAGCTAAGGAATGCTTTGTATGAGACAACAAACCTTAGTTTTAAATAAATTTCAAAAATTAAGACGGCTGAAATTTTGCTAAATGGTATATTTTCTGACAGCACAATTACTGTCTAAAATAATCAGTTATACTGCTACAACTACTTGATTGGAGAACATTTTATTTTTGAATTGTTTTATTTATTTTACCAATGTTTCAAAGGATTTTTTCGCTACTTATGTATTAATGATGTTAACAAATCTGAAGAATAAATTAATTTAAAAAATTATAGGTTCAGGTTTATTTAAAAAAAACACTTAACCACTCAAAGGGTGGAGTATCATTGAGGCATACAATTTATATTGTAAATTACAATTTATACAAATATATCGATAGAAATATATTGAATATGAATATACCAGTATGTGAAGTCCATACCAAAGCCTTCATAGGAAAACTTCCAATAAGGTCTTATATCTCACATGGCAGAATAAACTCATTGTCAGTCGAAATAAAAAGAGGCATATGGGACTTAGAGCTCACCTGAGGATATGACCCAAATCGTATCCAAAGTACAATAGACAAAAGCAATAATTACACAAAACTATCCACGTTTTCCCCAGTTTGGTCCCCACTGCCACAATACTTTATCAGTAATATTTAGTCACAGTTCATTTATAAATAGCTTAAATACATGTTGTAATTGAAGTGCAATAAATGATTTCAAAATGATTAACCATTTCAGTATAATTATGCAGCTATAACTTGACAAGTTACCTAAAACGATATAAAATGATGTCCTATCAATACATACAATATTCAATTATACATGTTTATATATGTTTGTACCTTTAAAGAAAATTAACAATTTTAGTCTTCTTATGCACCTTTGACCTTTGAACCTATGACCTTGAACCGTATATAAAATGATCGACATATCAAAAGCTACAATATCCTTATACACATGTTTATAAAGAAAGTTGATATTGTTCTAAATAACTTAAATTTCAGTTTTCTTATTCAACAATGACCGTGACCTTGAGATCTAAGACCTTGAACCATCTAACAAAATGATTGTAATGTCAATAATTTCAATATTCTAATATACATGCCTGTATAAAAAGAAAATATATGCCATTTGCATAATAATTAGCAACTTCACCCCCCCCCTTTTTAATACCAATTACAATGACCTTGACCTTAAACCCAAGACCTTGAAACTTATTTTAAAAGGATTGTTTTAATGAAATCTTCAATATTATTATATACATGCCTGTACAAAAAGTTAGTAGTTTTCCAGATTTATTGACAAATATACTATTTTTAACATTTCTTCAGCTAAGTGCCTCGCCATTGTCACATATTGAGCCCCAATGCTACCGTTTCTGCAAATCTGAAACTAGATGCACATTCAGAGGAGAAGATATTTGAAGTTTTTTGTTTTTGTTTTTCTGTTCTTTTTTTTTTTTTTTTTTTTTTTTTTTTTTTTTTTTTTTTTTTTTTTTTTTTTTTTTACAATTTTCCCTTTAAGAGGCCCCAATGAAAAAAAAACCCCTTCATTAAATCTGGTTCAGTAATTTTGAGAAGAAGGTTAAAATGTTAAAAGTTTTCGTACGACGGACGACGCATGACTGACGACACACGACGGACAAAGATGGATCGCATAAGCTCAAGTAAGCTAAACAATTTCGGATAGGTGGTCATTTGTTTAGCAGAAATCTCGGTCAGGGCGATGGTAATTTGTCTTAAAGGGTAAATTTTATTGGCCGCGTCAAATCCAGTGTTTAAAGTTTTTCCTTAAAATATGTAAATTCCCCCTTTTTTTTTTTCAAAAAAAGAACTATGTAATTGAATGGTTTTACCATCCAAGCCTTGTGATTTTATAAAAGTACGGGTAAAACGTATGTCAAGTTTAACATTCCTGTAAAAAAAAAGGATTTTACAATAATGCGGAGAAGGTGTTACATTACCAAATATGTATCTTTCTTTGAAAAATAAATCAAATTAAAATACTTCCGCCTTGTCATACAAACACAAACATCAAGCTTTAAATGTTAGAGATATGATATATATCAGACTAATTAATGTTTACATACGCCTTAATCTAATCTTAATCTTATTTATAGAATTTTCATTATAAAATTGATAAAAACAAAAGTACTATTTGCCATTTGTTTATAAGGCCGACATCATAATGTCTTGGTTGAATGACTGTGGGTAAGGTATGTCATTTAAAAGTTATATTACTTAATATTGTTGATTTCCGCTTGGAAATCCCAACAATTAATATTTGTGTATTAAAGGTTTTGATTTATGGCTTACATTTTAAATCTTACACAATCTTTTCGGTACATTCAATTCACAATAAATTTATGAAAAAATTAGAATAATTGAAACATAAACAATACCTTTGAAACATCCGTGCCAGGTCAGTGAAAATGTAGATATCTTTTTGTACGCATGTGCAAACACTTAAGATTTTTTGCTTATTTTAAGGTCAAAGGCTTACTTCGTAAATGATCTGCTTGTAAACATTACAATTAAAATACAAGTACATTATTATTGTTATCATTATTATTATCATTATTATTATTATTATTATTATGGCTGTGGCTGTTATTCTTGCTGTAATAAAAGACATTCTTACATTCATTTAAAAGCGGAATAATGTTTTCATGTTTTCTTTAGAAATAAATCGAAGGTAATACAAATAATGTAGTAGTTTAAAGCAATCGGATATTGCTTACGTTTAACATAACATTTTATTTGTTTGGCCTCGATGATCGAGGTGCCTGAAACCCGCGCAGATCCTAGCGTGAAAAAGTTTTGTTAGCTTGCATAGGAATGGTGGTTTCTCCTGACACTCCGGTTTCCTCCACCATACCAGAACTGATCACCTTGTTATAAGTGAAATGATCTTTATTGTGGCGTAAAACACCATTTATCTATTCCAAACTCCAATATATACATTTCAATTGAAAATAGAAAGAGGATGGGCGCGATGTAAGTTTAAATGCATTATTATAAAGCAATAACAAAAAATTTAATGTATTATAGTGGCTTAATTTGATGTGACGGTGTTTTAACACGCATTCAATATTTTGTTTATATAATATTTATTTATTTATTTATTTATTTATTTATTTATTTATTTATTTATTTATTTACACATATCACTTTACAAATTCAGATGAAATTACTAAATTAGTGACATAACGTAACCAAGTGATTGATATCCCGAATTAATATCATTAATAGAATTAGAATGACTTTAGGATGTCATTTATTCAAATAACAATAATCACATATATTTAAGCGAGTTGCTTTAAGATATTTGGGGTTACAACTACCACATATATACATTTATTACTCGTCCTTTCGTGTATTTTGAAATGAGGGTCGATCATTTGGGCGCAATAATGTCAGGTGAAATAAAGCAAAAAATCGAGCAAAAAGATAAAAAGTACAAAACCAAAGTAAATTACTTACATTTTATAAATAGGCTTTTTTTCCTTCCACGGAAATGTTTAAATAGTACACAGAGTTGCCTCCCCTGTATCAATATTTAAAAATGAATAATAACTCCTATCATTATAAGAACTCTATAAACGATTGATAAAGTCTATATTTAAATACGAGTTTCGGAAAAAAATTCTCAGCCCAGGAAAAGGAGAAAAGGGGTAATTTTATTTCCGTTTGCGATTTTTATACTTGCGCAACACAGTGGCTCTTGGTCCTTTAAAGTTGTCATCTTATGAACCTTGTTAATAACGCTGATTTAAAAGCCATATAGGCATATACTACACACAAATTAAACATCTTTTCAAACTTTTATCGAACACATACCTACATACCTTGCATACAAAATCGCATTTCAGATAATACCAAAAATCATATTGTCACTGTAACAGGAGGAAGAAAACACCTGAAAGAACACATTCTTCCCGGCTAAGGATCAAACCCGCCCTTCTGGGTGATAAGCGAGCGAACTACCACAAAGCTAAAAGATTCGGCCAGAAAAACTGGCAGTAAATCATTTTATCATATCTACATTATACAACACAAAAAAATCACGACTGGCTCAGCCACGCTACTTTCCTTCCGTGATCTTCTGATTTCACACCTTAAAAATATCTCACACAACCCCTCCGTGGGTTATTACGTTGGGCGTATAATGCAACAGGGTGGAGGAAACACTTGAAAAAAACAACAACATCCTCACCGAGTGCCAAGGCTGAAGATCAAACCCGGCCCTTTCGAGTAATAAGCGAGCGCTATATTTGGAAATATAAAGAAGACGCCATTCTTCTCCCTAAATAAGCACATATATAAAAATATAACTACGTTGCGAGTGATATTTGCTAACGCAAAATCATGCCTTTTCGTGAGTAATACTTAAACTTTGAAAAAGCTAACACAACGTTAAACTTGAATGATTACAAATATACTTTCCCGTGTTTTATCAAACAGCGAGAAAGTTATGTATGTACGTTACTTATTACAGGGTGTTGTTGTTGAAAGGACCAATGACAATGTTGTAAGTGGTCACTTGTTATTAAAACGTTCCGCCTATGTTTGGGGTAACATCTCAATTTAAATAATAATAAATACACGTAATTTCACTAGAAATTTTTCATTTTGTGCAGATCCGAGCACCACCTCATGAGACAATAAGAGCTTTTTTCGGACACAGACTTCTCTTTTCGGTTAACTTAAAAAAACCCATTTTGAGTTATTTATGGAGGGCTGTGGTGTATGGTTTGGTTTAAAATATAATTTGGAACATTTGTTGTAAAAGACAATCTATGTGTGGTCATTTATTTATTTATAATTACAATAATTCATGGCTCACGTCTGTTCGTTGGACTAGTAGGCAAATGAATATATTATATATTATGAATATTATTATAAATATTATTATTATTATTAATTGTTCTTCAAATTGTAAATAACTAGACTATTTTTGTACTGTTAAACTCGTCTGAGCGATTAAAAGAACTAAATGAACTAGCAAAGATAAAAACCGACACGGAGTGTGGTGGTTACTCCATGTTTTACTCATGCGTCAATAAAACAACGACAGGGTTTCAATAACCTATCCGGAGGACTAAAATTTCATGTAACAAATATAATGCTTTATTTTGACGAGTGTTATCGTGGATCCTTAATAAAGTAAAAGATATAAGTCACTTTTGGGTTCAAGAGTCGGGTGCAGTGATAAGCAGGCATTTATCGCCTTTAGCGGGTGCAGTGATAAGCAGGCATTTATCGCCTTTAACGAATGCGAATATGTTTCTAAGTTAAATAAGTATCACTAACGCAAGAAGACAAATATTTTACAAAATGTTTTTTCTGGTTTATTTTATTTCATTTATTTATTTATTTATTTATTTATTTATTTATTTTTATCAGATGCCTTCGACAATTAGATACCAAGCGTGCTAAAAAGAGATAAAGAAAATACAGAATTTAAAAATTAAAAAAAATTTTACAGTTTAAATTGATTACAAATCATATTTATTTTACACTAACTTAGTTTCAATTAATTTTGCAAGATAATTTTATCCACGATCAATGAAAATGGTGTCAATCAAACAAGTGAAATTCGGTCACTTTCAAGTTTTGTTCCACTGTAAAAACAATTAAACAATTAATCACTCTCAGGAATAGCCCTGTGACTCTGTATAGTGTTCCAAAGTCAAGGGCAGATGAAAATTATACCAAAACAAGTCCCTTGATGTAAAAATTCCTTTTGTCCAACGGATAACCAAGAACTTATCACGTGATGCACTAAATGATTTATGTATCTTAATTTAGGAAAATAGCCAATATATTGTTTTAATGGGTTCATCATACATCAATTGTCTAAACTATAATCTCCGATATAAGTTCTATACGTAACCATGGAAATAAAATTTATAATATTGTATCATTTATTATTGCAAGTAAAACAAAGTTTTCAGCTGGAATACAGTTACCGTTTCCAAAATAATACGTTTAACATATTGCGTTATGTCGGCCCAAGCTTATGTAAGAAGCAATGTGCACACAGAACAAAATGTTTGTCACTAAATTACAACAGAAAACAGAAAGAATGCGAGTTAAATTCTAACCAAAAATTATCCGTGTCTAGTTTGGTGGCCGATGGAGACTTTGATTATGTGGAAAGAAATGAACTTGTAAACGTAAGTACTTGTGTTAAAACGTTCTGAATAATTTTTGATGGAAATAAACCCATTATACACCGATATTTTTGAATTTCAAAGTGTATGTTATTAGAGATTTTTAGCTCTCTCTCTCTCTCTCTCTCTCTCTCTCTCTCTCTCTCTCTCTCTCTCTCTCTCTCTCTCTCATAGAACTCATAGATTGTTATTGGTATACTTTTACTTTTTGATAATAATGTTTTTTAATTTCTAAAAAAATATTGAAAAAATACTTATAATTTAATTTTTTTAATTCATTGAAATCGCGAATGATTTCAAATTCCAAATAAACCTACATTTCGGAAATAAAATAAAGCGATCATGTATAAGTATTCACTAATCTCAATTTTTTTAATTCATAACAATAACATTTCGTTAAAACAGATCCGATTTTATCTGCATGTTAAAGGTTCCTTCATTCCATCTCCATAGTTGAACGGTAGTTGATGACGTCACTGTGCTGTATTTGTATTGGACCCTTGGAGTACACTTGTGGCAATTGTTTCATGCAACATTTAAAGCTCTTAAAGATGGTTCTTTGCTTTGAAGATAAGACTTGCTTTAAAATCTTTAGCTTTTTAAAATCATATTTAACATGAACAATTTTATTGGACGTGGCCAAACTGTAAGACCCGTTTTCAGGGGAAAATTTCAAAAAATGCATTTGACAAGAAAAATAAAATGAAACCAATATTGTTGTTTTTTTTTCTTATTCTTTTATTTTATGAATGGACATGATTGTAAATATAAGGATTGACTTTTGTTTTTAAATCGGTCATCAATGTATGTTAAAGGAGGCAATGGGGCAAATCACATAAACCGCGAAGTCAATCCTTAAATAACAGATATTTCGGATACCCATATGTTGTAAACCTATTATAAGGGTGATAATTTTTGGATCTTTTATTTTCTTTCAGAAAAACCAAAATTTAGTTATTGAAACTTATGTATTCATTCGAAAGAATATTCTTATGTAAACGATACGTTTTTAATGGGTCATTTTCTGTTTTAACAAGCAAAACCTTCGTTTGATTGTGAAGAATTTTGTTATGTTTAAGATTAATGGGGGTTCATGATCGACCATATGTATTGTTTTTAGTTAAACGTTATTTCAATGACATTACTATGCAGTATGAGTTCAATGTACTTGGCGATATTGAAATCTCCCAAACCAGCCGTCCGTCTCGAGAGCGGGAGGTCGGAGACTTGAACCCCGGTCGGTCATACATAAAACTTTAAAATTTGAGATTCTGTTTCCTTGCCTGGCGCTCCATATTAAGAAAACAGTATCGACTGGTTCAATCGATGCCAGGATAAAGTGACCTGGGATGTTTCATGTATGTCTACTGCCTACAGTCTTGGTGCGCCAGCAGCTTTACAAAAAGTTTACCTGAGTGCACGCTAGTAAAAGACAGACCATAATACGAATTCGCACTCACGACTTTGTTCTTTGATTAATCCCTAAAGATAAATAACCTTGTTATCTCCGCGAATAGCTGAAAAATTCCAGATGCGACGTTAAACAACATTACAACCAAACAACTAACCAATTAATCAAACCAAAACAAGTACATTTATGTGCAACAAATTATCACTAAAACTTTCACAATGGTAGGTCTCCGATATTAATTGTTTGTATAATTTCTTCTTTCCTTAAAGTTTTGATTTTTTCGTTGGTAATTATTATCGTTATTATTTAGCCCTTAAAAACGTCAGATTTTTGTTTTACAAATCAAGCAGAAAGCGATAAGTTTTTATGACAAAAGCCTTCAACTGTATAATTGTATTGTATGTTTCAGTTATTAATTATTAAAAATTATCCTAGCATCCTTTAAATTTATATCTGACTTTAAAGAAAAAAAACCTTGAAACACAATATATACCTCTACGAATAGTAATTTATTCATGAATCTGATAAACATCTATATCAGCAATAATTACGGTCTATTATATATTGAAAAGATGAAAAGATTAAAATACCCTAAATCTTTTTTAACAACACTTCCAATAATGCAGGGTTTCATTTTTCTTGCTGGTCAATTGCATGATACGTGAAACTCATGTGTTCACCCTTTTTTTGAAACACACAATCGATTCAATATTGTAAAAGGGAAAATGATCACCTCATATACATGTGATCTTACAACAGTGTTTATTTATTTATTGCATTGAAAAAGAGTTGAATAAATTCAATATCCTATGAGCACCACAATAGGGATTTACGTATCATTACATTTCAATCCTGTAAATTCATTAAAACGTGTTTTGTATGCATGAAGTTTGGTGTATTACCTCTGGATTGCTCTTAAAATTTCGTTTCAATAACATTAAATTTTTGATTGTTGCAATAAAATTAATTCATTATTATTATTATTATTATTATTATTATTATAGAATCCATCATCGTAGGTTATAATATAGTTTAGTATAACTAACACCACTATTACAACACCTGGAATATGTACTGCCGCGTCTTAACATAACGTAGGTTAGATCGAAGTTTTCGAACAACCCTATTTTTCTAACCTAAAAAAGACGTTTCAACTTCGAATAACCGAAGTCTGACTTTATATTACTATATATTCTTATTTAATTTTTTTTAACGGTCAAAAATTTGGAAATACGAGTAAATCAAAATGAGGACGATATAAGCCTAGATAAGCAAGTGTATTTTTGAAATATTTATTATATTGCTTTACAACACGAAGTTTTGGACATATCATATTATCGATAAATCATTGAATCCCTGGAGATAAAGTGTTATCGATTGAGAAACTTGAACGTATTAATACGGTTATATGACAGGCTAAAATAGATCTTTATTGTGTAGGCAAAATGTTTTTTTTTCGCAAAAAAAAAAAAAAAAAAAAAAAAAAGAAAGAAAGAAAGAAAAAAATACTCAATATGACTAATCATTTTATGTATTAACAAAAGTGAGTTTAAAAAAAAAATAAAAAAAATAAAAAAAAACCTTCATATTATTTACAAGCAATTGCTTTTTTGTTCATACCCAAAGTATTTTTTTAAACTACTGGCGAAAATTATATGACCAAATTATAAAATGCATAAATTGTTTGTGTCAATCATATGTAAATTTTTTGTTCCTGCGGTTTTTTTTCTCTTTTTCGGTTCTTGTTATTACCAAATAATATTTATAAACATGCAGTTATACATTTGTTTGTTTACTATATTCTTGTATATACATTTAAGGAATTTATTGCTCTGGTATTTTTATGGCCCCGAAAGCCGAGGTTTCTAAAGCATCACGATTCCTCCCTGCCAGGGCCCTGAAAGCCGAGGTTTCTGAAGCATCACGATTCCTCATTTCATCGGGAACTCTGGTTTCCTCCATCATCTCAAACTGATCACCTCATTATAAGTGAAAAAATCTTGACTGGGCATAAAACACAATTAATCAACTCATTTCCGAAACTTTTGTTTCTTTTTATAATCACTGGTTCAGTCCATTTAGGATCCTGATCATCCATTTACTTCCTTACAAACAGTCGCGCATGACAAAGATATTTTTACAAGAACGTAAAGCTGAGAAAACAACAACACTAACTTTGACCAAAATGCTTGTAAAAACATTTTATTTTCAGGTCTCAGTTGTACAGGACCCTTGTCGCAATAAAATATGCCCAATGAACCACATGTGTGTTGTCCTTAAAAGTAGTATCTCGAAGTGTGTACAAACAGGTTTGTATCAATATAATATAGCATTATAACCAATATCAATCGAATCATTTTAAGGTGTCATTCCGATCAAATTTTTGTCCATGTTTTGATTAAAATTAGTTCGATAAATAAAGTTTAATGTTGGCAGTGAAAATCTTTATTCATTTTAAACACATTGTTATGAAATATTGTGATTAAATAACAATACTTTATCGTTACCTATCGATGACAAGCGTTTTTAAATTCATCATCATCTTAGCATTTCAAAACGTATGATTGCCGTGTTCCAGAATAAATAAATAGATAAATACACATAAATAAATAAATGAATGAATAAATACATTTAAATAAATAAATATTGAGTTGATGATAACATTTTTCAGAATGTGAAGAACCTCCCCCAGTTGAAAATGGTATAATGCTTGATACAACTAGAGGTGTGGCTAAATCTATATCCTACACGTGTAACAACGGATACTCACCGATAGGTAGCACTTCTATTACATGTAAGGCCAACGGGAAATGGACGACCCGTAAATTCGAATGTAAAAGTAAGAAATTGGGGGGTTTTGTGGATTTTTTTGTTTACAGGTAGGACTGATTGTTACATTGAAGTTGAGCTTAGAACGACGCCCAACAATATCGACCAAAACCTTTATTATCTCTTGTTTGATTAGAGATGTTCGTCTATTCAGTCATGATGATTTAAAATAAAATTATTTTTGGGGGTTAAATAAATTAAATGAATCAGCGCCAGAACATATTTTTTGAACAGACATAAGATCAAATATCGATGCGAGAAGAAGAAACGTTTGGAAACAAATTGAACAGAACAATTTTTTTTTAACATTTGGATGTTCCTATTTTGAAGAAAAAGTTTTCAGAATACTGCAGCTAATCAAATTTATTTGATGTGGAAAAATTGTTGATATGGATGAAACATTTAATCAAACGCCACAGATAATAAACATGAAAACATCGAGGAGGTTGTGTTAAACTAGTTTCTTAAATTGGAAAAAATTGTTTCATTCTTATGTTATGGTCAGCAAGGCTGTGCTTAGCACGAAAAACTCCAACCATTTACAACTTCTATATTCTAAATAATGTTTTTTTTTTCGTTTCGTTTGTTTTGTAGAATGTTCTTCACCACCTAATCTGTCTCAAGCGTCTATCAGCGCGCCATCTACTCTCGTTGGAAGTAAGGCTACATATACCTGTAATACTGGATATTACATGTCGGGTACGGGCTACATTACGTGTTTAACAGGTGCTGTGTGGTCAACAGTGAATTTCCAGTGTAACATTAAAAGTAAGATAAAGCAGATATTTTTATAAAGTGAAGCGAAAATTTTAATTTAAAAAAAATTAAAATGACAGTCTAGTACATGTAATATTTTAAAGCATTCGCTAGCCAATTTGAGTATATACGTAGCCACCGCCGACGCCGCCGTCGTTATCGTCGTCTTCATTGCTGTCGTCTGATGCATACAATAGAAAGAACTAGTTATTAAAGTAGCCCTGGACCAAACCTTGGTGGTCACAAAACAATACATATTTTCATAAACAACGGTGTTTTATTTAGGACATGTAATTCGTGAAATTCTTAACAAACTGTATTGACTTTGAACAAGTAAAAAAATCACCAAAATTCTTTCTAGCCTGGAACTTAATAGAATATTCTACACGGATATAACAGTTACTTTCATGATTTATATATCAACTATTGTACATATACACAGGTATAAACACACAAAGATTGAGAAAAAGCATGACACCTTTACAATAAACACACAGAAAATGTCAAGAAATTATATAAAAACACAACTATACAACCAAGGAAAAATAAGTCCAGATATACTAACTCTAGTTAAATAAACACTGGAAAAAAAACTCTAGCCGAAGTAAAGTATAGACCACTGCAAGGTTGAACAGTTTTTTTTTAATTGTTCGTTAAATATAGATATTTGTAACTACAAAAATAGAATGCATAAATCTAGATTGACCAAAGTCAAGGTAAACAAATAGATTACAAATCAAGAAATAATAAACATGGATTTAATTTGATGATAATGAATTCTGATTCCTCTTCTGTATAGTCACGAGTATCGCTGCGTTGGCAGTAGCTTTTTTACCACCAATGGTCATAAAATATGTCTATACTGCTTTTACAAAGAATCGTTACCGCTTAACCTTGTTCTAAATTTCAGATTGTGGAACACCCAGTACAGTGTCGTATTCTACCAGACAATATTACAGCACTACATATTTGAGCACTGTAACATATACCTGCAACACTGGTTATGATATGTCAGGAAGTAATAGCAGATCATGCCTAGCGTCCGGATCGTGGTCGTCAGTTCTATTTCAATGTGTACCACGTGGTTAGCATACGTATTTATCATGTTAATGCATTTATGTATTAACTAAATTTTAAAAAAATAGATGAAAAATGACGTTGTCTTGAAAAGTAAAGATTTGTCAAGTATATATTTGTCATGTTGACTTTTTCCAGTTAAACAATATGGCCGTAACAATATCAATGAATAATTATCTTATATCAAGGGTAAACCTTAGATTTAATAAGAATTGAAAATAATCAATAATACTTCAACGAGACTATGAATCCAGAATTAAAAAAATCTGCATAGCATTGTAAAAATGAAATTTAAGCAAACGGAAACTATTTCTTAATGTTTAGTTATTTCAACGGGTAGAAATTACTTGTAGCTTTTTGAAAACACCTGACCATTTTATTAACAATAGTTTTCTCCTTTTTTCCAGATTGTGGAACCCCGCCTTCTTTTTCCTATGGTTATGCCTCTTATTCGTCAACCACGTACGGATCAACAGTCACCTACCTTTGTAACAGCGGCAAGACAATGCATGGCTCTAACATTATCCAATGTCAAGCTAGTGGATCTTGGTCCTCTACATCAGCATATTGTGGTAAGAGATACAATTTGCTTGAAGCAAATGCTTTGCAAAATACCGAATACATTTGGTATGTCTTATATCATTTTTAGCACTTACTCTAAATAATTTGGTTAAGTTTGCCCCAAAGACATTTCTCGGAAAAACTGAAACTTCTCGTTTTGGAAATTTTTACATTTCTTGGAATTTTAAAAAGCTCTAAGTTAAACCCATTGTTACAAGAACTTCTCGTTTTGGAAATTTTTACATTTCTTGGAATCTTAAAAAGCTCTGAGTTAAACCCATTGTTACACGAACTTCTCGTTTTGGAAATTTTTACATTTCTTGGAATCTTAAAAAGCTCCGAGTTAAACCAATTGTTACACGCACTTCTCGTTTTGGAAATTTTTACCTTTCTTGGAATCTTAAAAAGCTCTGAGTTAAACCCATTGTTACACAAACTTCTCGTTTTGGAGTTTTAAACTTTCTTGGAATCTTAAAAAGCTCTTAGTTAAACCCATTGTTACACGAACTTCTCGTTTTGGAAATTTTTACATTTCTTGGAATCTTAAAAAGCTCCGAGTTAAACCCATTGTTACACGAACTTCTCGTTTTGAAAATTTTTACATTTCTTGGAATTTAAAAAGCTCCGAGTTAAACCCATTGTTACACGCACTTCTCGTTTTGAAAATTTTTACATTTCTTTGAATCTTAAAAAGCTCTGAGTTGAACCCATTGTTACACGAACTTCTCGTTTTGGAAATTTAACCTTTCTTGAATCTTTAAAAGCTCTGAGTTAAACCCATTGTTACACGAACTTCTCGTTTTGGAAATTTTTACATTTCTTGGAATTTTAAAAAGCTCTAAGTCAAACCCAATGTTACAGAAGCTTCACATTTTGGAAATTTTTTTCCTTTCTTGGAATTTTAAAAAGCTCTGAGTTAAACCCACTCTTACATGAACTTCTCGTTTTGGAAATTTTTACATTTCTTGGAATTTTAAAAAGCTCTAAGTTAAACCCATTGTTACACAAACTTCACGTGTTGGAAATTTTTACATTTCTTGGAATCTAAAAAATCTCTAAGTTAAACCCATTTTTACACAAACTTTACGTTTTGGAAATTTTTACCTTTCTTGGAATTTTAAAAAGCTCTAAATTAAACCCATTGTTACACAAACTTCACGTTTTGGAAATTTTTACATTTCTTGGAATCTAAAAAAGCTCTAAGTTAAACCCATTTTTACACAAACTTCACGTTTTTGAAATTTTTACCTTTCTTGGAATTTTAAAAAGCTCTGAGTTAAACCCATTGTTACACGAACATCTCGTTTTGGAATTTTTTTTTACATTTCTTGGAATCTTAAAAAGCTCTAAGTTAAACCCATTGTTAAACGAATTTCTCGTTTTGGAAATTTTTACATTTCTTGGAATCTTAAAAAGCTCTGAGTTAAACCCATTGTTACACGAACTTCTAGTTTAGGAAGTTTTAATTAAGCATTAAAGCATGGTTATTATAGTTATTTTTATCTATCAAGGTATTTTATAATTACAAAACGTGTATTTTGAAACACTATATGCAATCAAGAACAAGAAACAAAAGTTTATAAACGGAACAATTGAGCAAATTAAATATTCAAACCTTTATTATATTTGTGACAACTGCTTCTAACACGAATTGGAACTTTTAATGGAGTTTCTTAAAGTCCAATTGAATGATTATAACACTATTAGAACTTAAACATTCGAATTATTATACAACCCTCGGCCAATAAATAGTTACATTTTAAAATTAAAAAAGTTTATTTAAGCAAACACTAACTTATAAATGCAAAAATTGTATTTTTATAGACCTGTTAGCTTTTTGTTAACTGTTAAGATTCGATACTGATTTTATTTTTAAGGCAGTGTAAAGTTTGTTGATTTTTCGTTAACTGTTTGATTTCTATTTTATTTTCTTATATTTTTAAACTTTTGAAACAAATAACTATCTATTTGTATCTAGTAATAATCATACAGTATGGCAACAACTGTATTGGGAATGTCCAATAATTAAAATAGAATGTTCTGAATAAAGTTTGATGGGCAAGATCTTATAGGTGTCATAGTTTTTAAGCAGGATGCGTTGAAATTTCCAACCTAAGACCATGTCACCCTAAGCCGCAGACGAATTCATCCCTATGTCTGTCTATTATTTAGAAATTGGTACCAGTTCACCCCCTTTAAGGAGAATCTCCTCAACTGTATAACGGACAAAGCGTTTTATGATGGCACTCCAGACGACGATAGAATTTGACCTGAAAATCGCGAATTATTTCCCCTGTCAGTTGTAAAAGTTGCGTATGTCGTAATTTTCACCCGTTTATCTTTTACATAAATAGTGCATATACACGGTTAATTTTAGTTGATTTAAATTTGAACCGCCGAAAAAGTAAAACAGAAGTCATTCGCCATGTTTTTCGTACACCCGGGGTAAAATCCTACACCCTGTGTGAAACAGTGAATTGGTTTTTATTTTAAGTGAACCAGCCAATCAAATTTTAATAACTTTTAAAAAGGGGCAAAGGATAGTTTGTTATCTTATTTTAATTAATTGAGGATTTTATTCACATCGTATTAGGTTGTGGGACATTGCCGTCACAGAGCGGCGCAAGTATAAAATCTGGCACTTACAAGATAGGCACTTCCCGGTCATATACCTGCAGCAAGTCTGGCTATTTTTGTTTTGGAGATGGTAAAATATACTGTAAGTCGTCAGGAAGCTGGACATCACCAGGATGCACGTGTAAGTATTGCTATTGGCTATATAAAACATATCGTATAGATGTTTTGCATTAAAATGTACTTTGAAATTTTTGTTATTGGGTTTGTATTGGTTCATTAACTTCTTTTAAACCTTTTCTTTATACATTGTAAGATGCTGTAACTACTGGTTTTTTTCCAAATAAATAAGCTGTTTCTATTTTCAGAATAACGTTTGAGTGTAAGCATAGATTTTTTTGTATTTGTAATTGTAACTGGTTGCTTTAATATTATCTAAATATTTTCATTTTTATGTATGAAGTCACGTCTATTGTCTCCATCAAGTTTTACATTTTTTCGCTCTTATTAGAAAGTTTTATTAACTTTTTCATTAAGAAGTGGTTCTGACTAATTTGTAGAAATTATCATAATTTTATTTTTCGATTGCAACGCTTATTTTAATTTATTTTTTATTGAAAAAACAAGATGGGCGTAATAAATCCGAAAACGATACATTTTTGTGTTGATTTTAGAAGCTTCTGGTAAAAACATTTTTCGGAACCGTATTACAGAAATTTATCTCTAATTACAGGTTTTTTCAATCCATTTGGACGATAGAAGATATATTACTGATGGATAAAACTAATGGTTAGCTGGAACATATATTACAACAGAGAGATATGTTCAAAATGTAAAATGTCATAGCAACACGTTCTTGGTTGAGAAATGTTTTTTAAAGACTCAAAACTAAGGTTAATACGGAAAATATGACATTCGATGACAGTATATTTAGGCATGAAAAACAAAATTCATATAGTTAAATGATAACTTTATTTATTTGTTTAAGAAGTATATATTAATACAATTTCAATTTGTATATGAAACCCCTTTTTCATGAAGATTTAGTTAACCAATTTCTTGCCAGGGATACCTGCACAAATATTATCATAAATTCAAACTGCACCAATTTTTATACAAACATCACGCGTTTAAAAATACTTATACATAATACATGTTGTTTTTTAGCTTTAAATTCGTTTGCTTGTAGCTTTTGGTCTTTTTTTTGTCACAATAAGTAGTAACAACATTAAATTGATTGATTTTCTTTGTTATCCAAACACTAGTGTTAGACTTATAGACGCATATATAACCCTTTTAATAACTTTTTCTTTAAACGAAACTATAAAAATATAGTTTGCAATTTAAAGATGAAATTAATTCTACGTTAGTTAGTGTTAAAAGATTTCCCCCTTGTTATTTAAACTGGATATAAAACAGCACAAAAATATCTTGGTTCTCCTTTGTCCTTCTTGTTTGTAATTACAAAACTCAACAATATATGAAACAGTTCTAAAACAAGGTTTCTTAACGTCCTTTTTCATTATAACTCAATGACGGGGTTTAAAAAATTATTGCTTATTTTAAAATAATGCATTTATTTTTTATAATCAAATACCATATATGATTATTTCTGTGCAAAAGTTAACTTTTACTGCAGTATAATACATGCCTCATTAAAACTTGACTACACAAATGTCATTCAACTAATCTGTCGAAAAGACATTGTACAAATTAATACACCAATTAAAATATATTTAAAAAGGCTTTTTGTTTTGATTTTGGTTGGGCTTGACTAGATACATTGAATTATTTTTATTCATGCTCATAAACTTTACAAATCTTACCATGGGTCTCAGAAGTTCCAGTTTTATAGATGTAGAACGACATTACTGAACAATTACTCAAACCATCAAAAGTAGGGAACTTTATGATTAATTGTCTTATTGTGTTTCTTCTTGTATTTGTTTTGATGTTTTCTGCTTTGTTTTTTGTTGTGTTGGTTATTTTTAATTATATGTTTTCAGTTGCTGGTCATTCTGAAAAAACCGGAAAATATACATCAATCAACACAAACACGAACAAGACACAATACAAGTCGAAGAATAAAGGCACAATGCAAGAATAAAAAAACACAATACAAAAATGATAAAACATTGAAACAAAAATACAAACACAAAATGCATTTGGCATAATAATACATTTCCTATATTGTATTTTTCTTTATTATTATTTTGCATTTTACACAACTTTTCTATAGACTCATTTTAGGATGGAACAAATACATTAGAAAAATTTAAAGAAATAGAAAAAAAAACATTTCAACAAAGAAACAGGATTGTAGACAATGCAACTAGTAATAAAATATTTAATAAAAGAAACAGTTTATTAAGACGAAAAAGACAAACAAATAATCATAACAATCTCGATTCTTGACGGACACTGAAGTTCATGATATCTATCACGGTTGATTGTTTCTCTTCGCACTATATTTGTTTTGTATTTTAATATTTAACTTATATATATATATATATATATATATATATATATATATATATATATATATAAACAAAAAGTAGATAAAAATTCGAAATTTATATTTTTTTCAGTTCTCTTAACTTAACAATGAACATTCTATGTGTCAATAACTCTTGTGGAATACATCTTCCGAGGTCACAATATCGTCCAACCAAGATTTAAACAACACACGATATCACGTGTGAAATTTAACGTCATACAAAGCGCTGATTACCATAACATAATACTAAAAACATAAAAAGGCCGGTGACAAAGTGGTTAGGGCCTTAGCCATCAACATCCAAGTTTTCCTCTGTGATCCTGTGATTCTGCGTATTTCATTCTTCATCACCGACATGGTCAAGAATGTGAGCAAACAGATAACAGAAAATGGGAAAAAAATACATGCACTATTTAAACAAAAGTATTCCTTAAAACAAATAAGAATTTATTTTAATTTTGCGTCGTTATAAGTGAAATTTGCTGACAAGAATTAGCATAAAAACTATATACAGAATTATCCATATATAATTTTATAAGCTCAACTAATAAGCCACAGTTAAGTGGTTAAGAAACATTGACTTGAGAAGAAGAGAATGATTCATTTCCTATTTTTAAAACTAGACTTGTGAAACAAAAAACGAATACATGTCCATCCGCACTTGTTTTGCGATGTTTACATTCCCGAATATAAAGTAAAAACTTTGAAAACTGGCCACATTAGTTATATAGATGAACTTCCATCAAAGGAAGTGAGGCCTGGTGTTCTGGAAGGGTAAGCATCTCCTGTCTAGCTAGCTACACTCGTCACGTGCAAAGTCAAATTTAAGAATGAAAAGAAATGTGGAACTATGATAAGTCAAATATATCCAGTATAAGTTTTGATACAGTGACTTCATACTTATCAACAATATTTTATGACGAGCATAATACTTTTTAAGGGCTTTGATTAGCCTAGGCTTGCAAAATTATTAAGTCAACAATTTAATTGTAAGCAGTTTTCTTCGTTGCAGAAAGCCTCGGTAGTTGGAACAAGCTCTGCCATAGGTAATAACTGTGTAACAAATACACCATACGCGGGTTAAGCAGAGATTTTACTGTAAAGAAACGGAAAGTTGATGCCGATTTGATGCCGATTTGTTGTTGGAAAATTAGATTGCAACCGGCCTCACTGCCTTGATGGAAGTTCACGTGTATAATTAAATTTGCCAGTTGTCAATTGGACTGGTATGTTTGTGCTTTATTTATTGGCAAACACAACAAATATGTTGTCTAAGATTTTGTTGATAGTACCTTGATGGTATAAACCAGACTACCATGATGTTGTATATTTAATAGTCCGCTTTATCTTTATCATTTACGTTCATAGCAAACGTGTTGTTTTATAACTTTTACAATAACAATGGTACCTTTTTCAGTATGTTTAAATAAAAAAATGTAAAAACTTTGAAATTTTAACGAAATACATTCCCACGGTATTAATGCCAGATATTATAATCCACCTTATTTCATCTGCCGAATACCTTTAGGACTTGTGCAACAGGGTTTAGTAGATATAAGCACAAATTCAAAAGATTTGTCGGAAACAGGCTGTAACACGTTCTGCTTGATATATTTTTAAGAACGTTTTTATTGTCACTCATATTACAAAGCAAACTTGACTAACTACTAATAACAATGTTAAATGTTTAACAAGTATGATTTTGATATTTCAATTTAATATAATGACATCCATAGCGATTGAACTACCTAAAAGCTCAATAGGATACTTGTAGTCATGGTGAATTTCAAACATTTCTCAGACATTTCGAAACAATTTGTAGATGTTTGGCAAGCGTAGTTGCAAAACTTCTCACTCAGAAATCCATTTGACTTTCGATCCTGAAGGAGTGAAGCTTTTACCAATAAATCTACGCGTTAGAGGTATTTGAAGAGTCTCAATGTGTCAATAGCATGATTTCTACGGTTTATGGGCGCAAATAAAAAATGGAATATTCTTTGTCAATATTTCTAAACACAAAGCCAATGGTGGACGAAAAGTCTTTATTTATAATTTACAATATGTTTTAAAATAAGAAAACAGTTATTAGAATTTGATCGTCAACAACATTGTTAATACCTCAAATCATAAATCAACAATTTAGGTTCAATCGTAGACATAAAGTTCAAAAAACAATGTCCGATATAGAAATTATACATGTAGATAGATTAATAATCAAACTTGGAATGTTGCTAGTAGAGTATTGCAAAAAAAAATTATTCTACTAAACACTATTTTCAACCAAAAAATCTGAAAATAAATTATTCTTCATGTTTAATCAGAAAAAAAATATTTTTAGCAGATATTTTAATTTTAGTTAAAATAAACAAAAAATAAATTTGCAACTGAAAAAAATGTAACAAGAAATTTAATAAGAAAACACGAACAAAATTTCAGGAGACATATAACAGTCTGGCAAAATACAAAAAAAAGTTAAAACAGAAAAGGTTCTATCTCTAACATTAAATAGAATGATTGTTTCCGTAGAAAATCCTAATTGTCACTCAAATTTAATTTTTATTTTTATTTCCCATCTTAGGATACATTTGCATTGTCTTCTAAAAAAAAGGTAAAACTTTCCTTTGTAGTCATCATATATTCTTTATTCCATGCTACATAACTATCCATTCTATTGTGGTGTATCTGTTTTAAAATGTCACGTTTCTACCCTCCAAATGAAATGATGGTGTATATACCTGTAAAAATAATGGGTATTAATTGTTATCCGTCTAAATATAAAATACTAAAAGGCAGTTAATTAACCAAAGACAAAAACTAATGTTGATTAGAAGCTTCCCATTCCCGGTTTATGCAAGATTTCATCTGATTGTACGTCTTTATGGATTTGAATAAGCGCATTTTGAACATGTAGTAAGTAAGCACTTAAATTTAAAAAATAGGCAATTAATAAAAAAAAACAAAACAATTACTGATATAGAAAAAACTTTAAAAACAGTTGATTAACCAAAGAGAAAAATGTATGCTGATCAAAAGCTTACATGTCTATAAACTTTACTCACAACTTAAGAAAACTTTTAAAAAGTACGTAAACAATTGTTTAGAGTCGGATAAAATATACAATCCAGATAGGAATATGAAGAGTTAATGTGCATTCATACTTTAGAACTCTACAAGATAATAAATTTTAATAAAACCAGAAATAGTACTGAGGTACTTATACAATTTTACGAAAAGAACAATCTTTGATTATTGCCAACAATCTGTGTAAAAACATATTTTTCATCGTTGGCATAAAAAAATGTTGCAAGAATCTGACAAAAAATTGATAATTTTTTTCAATGTTATCGTGTAACCAACAGTGATTACAATCTCAAGTATTATTAGATTGGTTTACCTTCAAATAACGCAATAATTATATTAATACAATACACTTACACGAACATCCTGGTGATGTCCAGCTTCCTGACGGCTGACAATGTATGTAACCATCTCCTGTACAAGTATGGCCAGATTTACTGCAGGAGTATGAACGCGATGTTCCTACATGATAGGAACCAGAATTTATATGTGCACCATCCTGTGACGGCAAACCACCACAACCTATAATGAATTCAAGACATTTTATACACATACATGCCAAAAATATGTTATTAGTAAAAATGTAATATTTAATGAAACGCTCTAAAAATATTGTTTAAGAATAAGCTCCAAGCATAGAGATCATATTATATAACCGAGTTGAGTAGTTGAATTGAGTAATGGTGATTAACGTCCCAGTCAAGAATATTTCACTTATATCGAGACGTCGCCAGCTATAAGCGAAAGTGCAGAAATTTTGCCTGTGTGTTGCGCTGATGGCATTATACAGCAGGGTTCTTTATCGTGCCACGTCTACCGCGACACGAGACCTCGTTCCCATCCGAAAAAACCGTGACGTTCATTACGTAATGCCCAGTGCTTGGCGAAAGAACAGTCACTACCCACTATCAAGTCTTTTTATACATCCTTACTTATGTTTTAAGGATCAAAGTTGTAGCTAGTCTTACTTTTACTGAAATCAAGCACAAGCATACTCGTCCGGGTCAAAAACCACAATCTAAAAGCAAAGTAAAAACTATGAATTTATTAAAACACATTAAGTTCAACCAGGAAAAGAGCCTGGGTTACCGAAAAATTAATAACCTCCTGTCTAGCTAGCTACAAACGCCACGTGCGATAGCAAATTTGAGAATGAAAGGATTATGAATTTGGACGTAAAACATAAAAAAATCTTACCACAATATGCTGATGTAGAGGACCAAGATCCACTGGCTTCACATTGGATGCTGTTTGAGCCATACATTGTCTTACCGCTATCACAATTATAAGTAGCTGATGATCCGTACGTGGTTGACGAATAAGAAGCAGAACCATAGGAAAAAGAAGGCGGGGTTCCACAATCTGAAGAAAACATTAATAACATCAATAAGGAATGAGCAATATTTGAACAAAAAAAATAAGATTTATTAATTCACGTGAGCTCTGTTTCTCAATATGTTATATTGGTAGACTTTGGAAAACATGGCATAAAATTTAATTCAGTTTCTACATATCTAAAATTTATCATGTGAAAATACATTTGATATAAGTGGCTAATTTAATTATATGAATGAGTTGCTATTTTAAAAACGTCTTCATGATAAGTCAAGATTGTCATACTGAACGGTTCCAAGTACAACATTAAAAAATATTTGCAGAGCACAGCACAAGTGTAAGGGGTATCGAGTTATGTATGGATAAATCCAAATCATTTAACGTTAAAATAATTTTGCTGATATTTACATGCATTAAAAGCAATATGTATACTAACCACGTGGTACACATTGAAGTAGAACTGTAGACCACGACCCGGATGCTAGGCATGTTATTCGATTAGTTCCTGACATATCATAACCAGTGTTGCAGGTATATGTTACTGTGCTCAAGTATGTAGTGCTATAGTATTGACTGGTAGAATACGTCACTGTACTGGGTGTTCCACAATCTGAAATTTTATTTTGGTTTGATTAAGGGATTTTTCCAAATATAATTTACAAGTACAAATGTTCATACAAATGTTCAATGTAGTAGACAAGTAGGTTAGGATCCTTCATCACTTCATAAAACCGTTCACCTTAAGTCTTAATTATTATGATCAATAAATTTATCTCTTTCTTACCTATTCATTTGTTATCTTGTAATTTAGGTTGTTCTGTTTAAAGTATGTATATTTCATGATAAATTCCACTGTGTATCAAGATTTGGGTATCCTGTAGAAACCTACTTTGATACTTGCATATCTGCATTAAGAGTATATTGTGCAAATTTAAACGTAAACTTTTATTCAAAACAAAGTAGCTTTATTATTGTTTGTCCATAAAATTGTATAACCTTTTAATTTTAATACATAGCCTACATAGCACTTTCGAAAAGAGTAAGAAAAAATACACAATTATGTTTTGTCAAAAACTAAAAGCCTGGTCATAAATACATACTTTTGCATATAACTGGATTTGGATTTATATAATTTTAAATTTTAGATTCATTATTTTCAACTGTTTGGCTTATTTTTTTATGTATCAAACTTTGCGGTCTTAGTGTCAATGATGAGGAATGAATTTCCGACATGTGCACATCTGGCACATCAAAATTTAACTGGTATTTGTAAAATATATACTTAGTGTGCTTTTAATTATAAAAACATACATGGGCGTCGCCTTTAAGTCAATTTCTTTTTCAGGCAAAACATTTTAAACAATTAAAAGTGTTAAAACTTCATATTTTAAATACTCATTGTGATATTCGAATAAACTTAGTAAAATCAAATTAAGTAACAGATACCGACAAAAATAGTCTCTTATTGCATATACAATAAGTCATGATTCTAAAATATAATCCTTACCTTTAATATTACATTGGAAATTAACTGTTGACCACACAGCACCTGTTAAACACGTTATGTAGCCTGTACCCGACATGTAATATCCAGTATAACAGGTATATGTAGCCTTACTTCCAACGAGAGTTGATGGCGCGCTGACAGACGCTTGAGACAGATTTGGTGGTGAAGAACATTCTACAAAAGAAATAAAACGAACAGGAATAAAAGAAATATTTGATAATTATCGAACAAAAAATAATGTTTGGTGTTATCATCGCGTTAACTTAGCATTACCATTTAGGGCGTACAGATAAAGGAGAAAAATTTGAAAAGTATCGTTTTGTTTTATGGTCAACTCTCATTATCCCAGGTCTTAGATGTTTTTTATATAACATTCAGAAAAGCCTGTAAGTCTGCCAGGCATGATTACAATTAAAGGCTGTCAAAGAAAAACAAGACATTTAATGACAGCATGTGTATTCCTAAAATTATTGGTTCTAAAACAAAAACCTTCGTTGCCAAAGACAGACATCGATATCTTGAAAACAACATATTATACGAATGGCGATTATTTATCTTCTCCCTTTTAAAATTAAGGGAAAAAATTTACTTTTTTAGTTTCTTACTTCTACATTCGAATTGCAGGCTTGTCCATTTCCCGTTTGCCTTACATGTAATAGAAGTGCTGCCTATCGATGAATATCCGTTGTTACACGTGTAGGATATAGTTTTTTGCCACTGCTCTAGTAGTGTCTAGCATTAAACCATTATTAACTGACGGAGGCTCTTCGCATTCTGAAGGGAAAAAAACGTGTTGATTGTCATGTTTTTGTATTTGCGTACTGTAATTTATGACTTTAAAAATAATATAATTCACCGAATGCTTGCTTTTTGTTTTATAGTGTATAAATTTCTTTCTAGTTTGTAGGAATGAAAATATAAAAAAAATTGTAATTGAATACACAACAAATATAGATCAACTAAAATGTTTCATTTAATATAAATAACCAGATTTTTACGCCAGGTACAATTGTCCTTGATTTGTAGAAATTCTAGGACATGTTTTTAACAAATTATACATATTTGTGTCAAGGAACAAGCGTTTCTTTACAACTTAACTGGTCAAACATCTATGAAGTATACGTCTATCTGTTCCAGAATTTTGTCCAGTATTAAAATTTTCAAACCAAATTATTGTAGCAAGTAATGTATTTCTAGATATTTTTATATGTCATTTTTTGTAATTACAAACCTGTTAGGACACATTTTGATATGTTACTTTTAAGAACAACACACATGTGGTTCATGGGACATACTGTATTAAGACAAGCTTCTTGTACAATTGCAACCTAAAAGAAATTATATATATATAAGTTGTTAAATAAATGTATGATGGTTGATAAATACTGTATTTCTGTTATCTTTATTTTTGCAAATGCTTTGATTGTATAATGATTAGGCTTAAAGTGGAGATTTCTTTCTGTAAAGTATGTTTAGCATTAAAATGTACTCGATTCATATATAATCGATATTTTTACTTTGTCATTATGAACTAAAAACTACGTATCTCCAAAGTCTTAGGTAGTTTAATTAGTGTAAGAAGATAACTGTATATTTGTCTATCTTGATTCTTTTTTATCATGTTTTATCATAATGAGAGTGTTTCAATTGTGTAAAACAAGTGAGATTTGTTGGGTTCTACAAATATTATCTAAACCAACATATTAATCAATTCAATGTTTATTTCAAAACCTAATTAAAATGCATTTTTGTTCAATTACGTTTTATTTATCATTTAAATCTTTCAATTAAGACATGAAAGAAAAATGTATTTGTTGTGAAATTATTTACATTTAATTCATTATTTATCTAGACGTAAAAGGTGATATTGACATTACTTACTACATTGAAATATTGAAATATACAATATCGATTTATAAAACAAGATAAGAGTTAAAAGGATTAAATTAGGATAACAAGATTTGCAACTGTAATACAGCGTATTAAATCACATTTGATTGTTTTACTATTCCAAATACTCCAATGTTGTTGTAATGAATTCGAGGATTTAAAAGGCGACATGGTAGTATAATTTTAGGTCTGTTGTTGCCACTTTATCCCATATTTGACGCGTGTTCAAAGTTTTTCATAATAAGTAAACGCAAAATGTGTACAATATACATTGCCATTCTATTTTTAAGGCATTATTAACAGCCGCGAACCAGTACCAGTAACTTTAAATGCTGCCTAATAGCTTATATTTGGCAATAAACAGAACCACATGAAAACACTTGTCGCCAAAATACATGTGCAAGTAAACAAAAAACATATTTAAACAGAGACATTGTTTAAACATTTATTATTGTAACGTTTTTATCAGGACATTGCAATTATTTAGATATTATATTACACCGCAATCAAACAATACATGGACTTTAATCAAGACTAAAAATCATCCGAAAACACTTGCTACATTTCAGCATGAACGAACACATATTTTAGATCAACATTGTTCTTTTTTTGTGTTTTAGAAATGACGTGTATTGTGATTTGTTATATAACAACTTTTTTATAGGTAAACCAAGATACTGTTTAGTTATGCAACCATTTATATAGTGATTTTATGGGGAAAACTCTCACAACGGAAACCCATTAGTCCGCCATAATCACATAAATGTGCCAAATAGTTCAAATTTCTCATTTAAATCACTCTTTTTTCGGAAATCAATATTGTCATCGATGATATATCAAACTAAGTAAAGAATGATTGATGCCAAATGTAAATAAACTCATGTTTCACGTTACGTGCAATTGACAGCAAGACAAATTAATAGTAAATAGATGGGTTGTTTAAACAATAAATATTTGAAACCTATTGTACAACTAGATCACATGTATAGCTAATAAAGATATTGATCATGAATAAATTAGTAAATTAATGAAAGAATATTGTATTTCAAGTTTTTTTTTTAAATACTTATCTAGATTTCAACATATAAGATCATTATTGAATAATCTGGTTATATATTGAGGTAATCAAACAATGGTTTTATCTCTTCTGAAAATTCTCCCTAGCGTATATTATATAAATATATTTTAAACATCTATTTTCAATACATGTATATGTATCTGTATATTGAGTTAAATGATTTGGTGACAGTCTTCTTCAGAGGTTTTAACAAGGTTTTGGTATAGATTCTGCTTCATATGAATAAAGAAACAAATCCGTGAGCAATAGGGCACAATTTGTGCCCATTGGCATACCTATTGTTTGTTGAAAATCATATTGCCAAAATAAAAATGTTGTCTTTCGAAAAATTCAACATTTTTATCGTTTATTTAAAATGATTATTTTTGTTGGCAGTCCGTATGATATTTAACAAAATAACCAGAATCTCTGATGACATAAAAAAAACAACGCGAAGCTAAAAGGAAAAACAAGGAAAAAAGAAAGCTGTAGGTAAACTTGAAAAGACTTTATAAACAATAGCGCGACATGCTAAAAATGAAATACAAAACTTTAGAACGAAATAACACCACGTGAAAAGAAAAAATGATCAATTTTAGAAAGGACAATAACAACATAAGAAAAGACGAATTCCTGAGTTAAACAACAATAAAACGTCATACGTTAAGACGAAATCACATTTTTTTACAAACAGTACGTGCTACAAACAAAGGAAGTTTACGTAGTTTATTAACAAAATAACATCATAAAATAAAAAACTTCAAAAGAAAAGACATGTCTTTAAATTAAAGAGTACTAAAGAAATAAAAATAAACAAAGCCAAAGAAAGAAGACGAAATGCTACAAATATACCAACATAATTATGTTTGTTAGAAATGCGTCTAGTTGCTCGCTATCGAATACACTTAGATTTCTTAAAAATTTCATAATGAGCGAATGGATGATATTATCTTATCAAACCAGAGATTTTAGTCTATTTAGTTGACATAATTAACTTATCTATTGGTCTATTTCACATAACTCTCATTCTGAAACATGTTTCCTCTGTCAGTTATTATAGCTTCTAAGACTGCGACCGACACATTTTAACAGTTTGCTACTTTTATTCGTTATTTGAGACTGCACCAAAGAGGAAGTCTTTATATACATTTTCTTGCCATCTATCCTTAGTGTCGTTATCAGCCAATATCTTACCCTCTATATCATTTTTGCAGACAATACATACCCGCTTTCTCTCTTTCGGTTAAAAATGGATTATATATAATAGTTATTTCCATGGCAATGATATGTTTTTTTTTATCCGAACCCTAATTAAATATCATTACCCAGGTTCAAAGATTTAAAGTGAGGTATGAGGTATATGTTTCTGAAAATTCTTATCATTGCTGCAATTTGAAACAATGATGTGAAAGCTAAAAAAATTAAGTTGGCGTATATTTTGCTAACACTCTTAAGGATCTTTTAATGAAATAACAAAAGTCTAATTTATTTATTTATTTATTTATTTATTTATTTATTTATTTATTTTTTTATTTACATGTATTTATTTTTTTCGCATTCTTGAACATATAGCGCAGTGAGTTAAGTCTTTTGAGCGGATAAGCTAATACTCAACTTCACGAATTAAATTGATGGGTGCAGTGTTATTTAACGTCGCATTAGCAATTTTTCAGTCATTTTCGACAAGTACAAGCAGAGACATATATTACATGTAATATATATCTCTGGTACAAGGTTATCAATATCTTTGGGTTTCTTTGTGAACAAGTTGTGTATGAGCGAGATGATTGTGCACTATTACCTGCCGTGTACTAGTTTTTTCTCTCTGCGAGATTTTTTTGGTAAGGTGCTAGCGCATAAAGTCAGTTTGTGGCGGACCAACATACCATTTCTAAAGCTCATTATTCTGGCACCGAGTGAAACAGTCTATACTCTATTCTCCTTATGCCGAGAGCCAGGCGAAGAAGAATATCCCAAATTTTAAAATCTTATTTTTTTAAAATTATTTATTCAAAACCAAATTTATTTATTTATTTATTTTTATTGCATTTTTGTAAGTTTGAGGTGTTTTACAAGTTCATTTTATTTTTTGTTGGTTTCTAATATTTGCAAATTCGTGTTTTGTCTAGAATTTGAAATTTTTTTATGACGTCTATGTACATTTCAGGATTCAAATCAAAAAAAGATATTGAATAGCATTTTCTAAGATATGTTTGAAGCATTTATAATAAAACATAAAACCTTAACGCTTAATTACAGTAATATATAAAGATGTTTTACAATAATGTAGTTTGTCTCTGTATTTCAGAAAAAAATCAGCGATATTTTCATGACAGAATAATTAATATCTCCAACAACAAAAATATTGGTATCTATTTGAAATTTAAATTTATAGGTGTATAATGGGTTAAAGATGTATAGGTGAATGGTTCTACTTCATCAAAAATAATTCAGAACAATTATTCAATATTTAACACTAGTACTTACATTCATAAGTTCATTTCTTTCAACATAATCAAAGTCTCCATTGGCCACCAAACTGGACACGGATAATTTTTGGTTAGAATTTAACTCGCACTGTTTCTGTTTTCTGTTGTAATTTAATGACAAACATTTTGTTCTGTGTGCACATTGCTTCTTACAGAAGTCCAGACTGGAATTATTTAATATGTTAAATGTTTCATTTTGTAAACGATATCCGTATTCCAGCTGGAAATACTGTTTTGGCTGCCATAATATAAAACATAAAATCAAAATTAAATTGTCCATTGTAAGTCCCTTAATTACCATAGTTATGTATAAAATAAAGTTATTTTGTTTACATCAGGGATGCCAGTTCAAACAACTTTTTACAGTGCAATGTACAACCAATAGATAAACAGAATATGGGTAAGTTTTTCCAATCAATTCCTCCTGATCGTTTGTGTTTAAAATCAGCAATACTACATTGATTTTTCATGACTACACAATCCGTATCACTGCTAAAAAATCAGTTCTGTCTTAAACGATTTATAGACAATGTACTTTTTTCATTTTTAGGAAATTCTGTACATTGTAGCGACTTTGTCTTTATTTATCATTAAATACACGCATTGAAATGTTTGCGGTTACTTGCGTTTTCCTAACTAACATTTTTGGATAAATGAATAGTTTTCATGAGATTAGTGCCAAACCAACACCGCTCATTTAAGTCTCAATTTTGATTTCACACGTGGTGGGTGAAGCTTGCTAGACAGGTGTTTACTCTTCCGGAGCACCTTGTCTCACTTCCGTTGTAAAAGGTAACAAGTTTAACTTAATCTGTCAGTTTTTATAGGTTTTATTCGATTCAAGATGTCTATAAAAGGTTTCAAACCATATAAAAACGTTGCTACAGAATGGACACTTGTGAGGTTGTCTTTATCTGCAAGATGTTGTTTAAGTTGGGAGAAGAATGTATATGTATATCTTAGTGTTTTATCAAAAGTGTTAAACAACTCTTTATAGAAGACCGAACATTTCAACCAATGTTTTAGATTTTTTGATATGTAACGTCACAGTTAAGATTCTTCCACTTAGCACCTTGAATAACTTCATTTCACGTGTATAACTGAATGAGCCATTTTTCACTTTGCTTTTTGGATTGTGATTTTGGACATGAACTGGGATGTGTATGTTTGATAATAATCGAAGCTGTCAGTTCTGGGATGGTGGAGGAAACCAGAGTGCTCGAGAAAACACCGATTTTCGTCAAGAGAACTGACAAAACATTTCACACTAGGATCTGCCCTGGTTGGATTCTAACCTAGGGGTGAGAGACGCTGTGATTCGTAAGCGCGCACTTACTCAGCCTCAGAGGCCCCCATTTCAAGCAATGATGTATGTAAAAAGTATCTGGCATAGTCGTAATGGTGAAGTTGAAAATGTTATCCACATTTATCAATGTTACAGCATTTATCTTGCGAAGATTTTTAAATATTTCTTTTAGTTATCATGTTTTAAATGTTTTAAAATTTTGTTAGAACATTCAAATATTTAAAACATGATCAATTTTTTGAAAATTTTAATTTTATCGAAAATTTTCAGTAAAACTTTTTTTCAGCAGCAGTATATCAAATATTCAGACTGCATTTATATCTTCTGTTAATTTTCTGTTAAAACTGTTAAAATTATTTGTTAAAAAACATTAAATGTGTTTCTAATTGGCTTGTTTTTTAATAAATATGTTTTTCATCTAAAAATAATAAAATAGCTCATGTCATGAGTTTTTGAAACATCTGGTATTTGAGTTATGGTCAGTAAGCTTTTTGGTTAATTTCACCAGCTAAAGTTTCCACTTGCATTTTTTTTTTATTTATTTTATATATATATTTTTTTTTTTAATTTATTTATTAATAAAGAAATAACTTTATAAGTTTGATGTACCGTTGACCTAGATTGATATTTTTCACTGGGAGAGGGTTTATATACTCTTTTTTCAAATTGCAAAACTAAATTGTTGATAACCTCATATATATATGTATTTTAATACACTATAAGTTATGAAAAAATAAAATACACATTCCATTCTATTTTCTTGTTTTCAGACGTGTAATATGATCATGCTATTTACCCATTTGTGAAACATAAACTGAATACACTTTTGTTGGTAAGTGCCGGGGATTTTCAATTCTGTCAAAAATATATGTGTGTGTGTGTGTGTGTGTGTGTGTGTGTGTGTGTGTGTGATTTCAACTGCCTGCACTTTTGGAGTAAAACTTTTACGGAGAAACTTCCAAGACTGAAAGTCACGGAATCTCTCTCTTCGCTTGTTATTCATTGTTCCTTTAAGTCGTGCCACTTCGTTTGTTGTTCATTGTTCCTTTAAGTCGTGCCACTTCGTTTGTTGTTCATTGTTCCTTTAAGTCGTGCCACTTCGTTTGTTGTTCATTGTTCCTTTAAGTCGTGCCACTTCGTTTGTTGTTCATTGTTCCTTTAAGTCGTGCCACTTCGTTTGTTGTTCATTGTTCCTTTAAGTCGTGCCACTTCGTTTGTTGTTCATTGTTCCTTTAAGTCGTGCCACTTCGTTTGTTGTTCATTGTTCCTTTAAGTCGTGCCACTTCGTTTGTTGTTCATTGTTCCTTTAAGTCGTACCATTTCGTTTGTTTTTTATTGTTCTTAGTTGTATTGGTTGCATTTAAGAAAAGCAAATGTTTTTAATAAAAATTGCTTTAATTCAATCCATAAAAGTTTGCCGTCTCCAGTTATCTAATGAAATCTCTAATTCACGAGTACAGAAAAGCAACAATATATGTTGTAAGATATCGTTGCAATCTAGAATCAGTGGATTTGATTCATTTTAAAGGTCCAGTACATATTGCGCTAGTATTGGGTCTGATCCATTTTAAAGGGAGATTTTGAGGAGTTCAGCACGTCATGCATTTCTAGGAAATAGTAAGAGAATTCAAATATTTAGGTATGGTACTTTCAAGACATGATTCTTTTCATAAGGCTAAAAAGAACATGTTGAGAAAGCTACTGTATCAATGTATAATGTAATTAGAAAAGCCAGACATATAAACATTATTAACGGCTGATTGTCAACTAGAATTATTTGATAAGATGGTTTTGTCTACTTTATAATATGGCTGTGAAGTTTTTGGGATTTTTGTGATCTAAAAAGAACACAATTAATGTTTTAAACATACTCACAATCTGAAAAAAAAGTCCCTCAGTTTTTATGTTATTGGGGAATTGAGACGTTAACCCTTAGTTATATTTACAGACTTAAAGATTGTAAGTTAAGGGTAAAATGTTTTAAATTCAAAAGAATTTTAATACAATTAACAGTTCGTGTTGTATAAGAACTGTCTACTGATACATTACCGTTAACATGGTTAAATCTCTTGTTTTGTGCTACAATATAGCTTGATATAGCTTTTCGCAATAAAGAATACATATACAGTGCAACTTCCGAAAACCGGCCCTTCTAAAAACCGATCACCTCCACATACCGAACACGCCAGACCGGTCCCGAATTTATCCTTCTTTGTTTATATTAAAATAAACTTCCATAAACCGGTCCCTCTGAATTCCGAATACCGGCCTTTTTTAAGTGCCGAAATCATGTAACATCTTAATAATTTACTTCCGAAAACCGGCCTTTGGGAGTCGCAATGCATCAATGAACCGTAACGGACAGCTGCTAATCCGATTACTGAAAAAACAACGGTATTGTAATGCGCTCATCATTGTACTGGTAGACAGGATTACCTGTTCAGATATACTTGAATAAATAATTGAATTAATTTTAATCTGTTTCTTTTATTGTTCGATAATCTAATTATTGCAATTATTGTCTTTCTGATGGTTTTAATTTCTTTATTTCGAGGTTTTTACCAGTCAAGTACCCCTCACTTGAATATGATGAAAACGTTTTATTATAATGTTTATATCACCCGCGCAATGCAAAATATATTAAGAAATATTTTTTTTTTATTTAAAACATCATTATTTTCTGTTTTTTTTTTTTTTTTATTATTATTATTTACACACTTTTTAAACAATACTATTACTATTTAATATTAAAACATTCCAGTCACCACGACCCGGAAACCGGTCACTAGAGATACAGGACAGGCTTGTAATTCACGAATCGGTCCTCGTTTTAAGTGATTTGGATAATATTTTTGCTTCATATGTTGTAACTAGCCTGAACAATTAATAAAAAAATATTTTGAAAAATAAATTGTTTCATTTTCAACCGGAAACAGTAACTTGTATGCCAGACTAACACAAGCAGCACACGTGTATCCGTTTTGGATATCGTACAGTTGTTTGTAATAATCTGCCAGTTTGTAAGCTTTTTGGGGTTTATTTACTAGGTACTTGTTAAGTTCAAGAATTACAGGTACGATCAATGCTTATGAGAATGTATTGACATTTACGTATTTTGTCAATACACCGTTTGATAAATTTCTGAAATGGAAGAGATTCGGACCGGATCGGACTACCGGATTTATAAGGCCCTCTAAATACCGGCCCCTCTGAAAACCGGCCAAATTCCTCGGTCCCATACGAGGCCGGTATTCGGAAGTTGCACTGTATGGTTTTATTATGTAATTTTTTCGGTTAATATAAATAATTTTCAAATGGTAATTGACCAATAATTTACAATCGAATTTTATGATTCATGTTTTAAATGGGACTCCCAAACCTTTCAGCTATGTTAAACAAAGATATAATGATCGATTTCTATAGGGAGGATATTTAAATTTTGACGCCTCCTCTAAAAGTATATCATATCAATTATTATGTTATGTAATATATTCAAGTCATCTTCTATTCAATAAATGAAACAAGTAGATGGCCTGCAGGTACCAACAGAGAGAAAAAAGGAGTGTACTTTAGGTAAATTAGATACTTGGGATGCTTTTCATTGTATGGAAAGTTTTAAATGATTAAATTAAATTATATACAGATAAATTTTTCAACAGTGTAGAAATTTGATAAAGTTTGATAGTTTAATATCTAGCTGTGATATATTGACACTTAACAGATTTTTTCGAACTATTGATAATTTTCTTGTCAGTCCTCCAAGTTAACTCTTTATTCACACATGTATTGTTTATATGTGGTTTTATATCAATATTGTATATATTATGTGTGTTATAAAACGGTTTTTAAAAAATAAAGTTAAATTTTATTATATAATAAATTAAAAATACAAATAAGTTAATTTTCACATCTGTCATCTGCTACTTTTGAATTTATTCTTTCATAAAAATGTCAAACTGAAGATTTGAAGTCGTCAACGAGCAAATTTTTGCTCAACATTTGCTGCATCTAGTTCGACTGATTGTATGAGGATTTATTAGGAAAAACAACATTGGATACTTGATATCTTTCTTTAACTCAAACTGACAGTGGATATTTGTCAAAGTGATAGTACCTATTTCGACAAATAGGACTGCTGCTCCAAATATATGGGGCCTCGGTAACCGAGTGGTCTAAAGCACGCGCTTACGGATTACAGTGTCTGTCACCGCCTGGGTTCGAACCCCACTTGGGACAGATCCTAATGTGAGAAAGTTTTTCAGTGTGCTTGTCGAAAGGTCGGTGATTTTCTCCGGGCATTCCGGTTTCCTCCACCATCCCAGAACTGACCGCCTCGAAATAAGTGAAAGATTCTTGACTGGGGCGTAAAACACCATTTCTCCACTTCAGATATACATATCTGGATGTATAAAAACAGTAATACACATTTTGGTATAAAGCGATATGTACATTAGGTTATGGTTATTGCCACGGTACAAGATTTTTTTTTATCGTGTATATAGGTGTCTAAATGGAACGCTTGACATAAATGACTACTAGCAATTATATTTACAAAGATAAAAAGAGAAAGAAAGAAAGAAAGAAAGAAGGAAAGAAAGAAAGAAGGAAGGAAGGAAAGAATAAGCTAAAAGCATATACATGTATAAATCACTAGTTATAAGGTGATTAAATGTAATGACAAATGGTGTCTGGTGGTGTTATAGCACTTTTTACGAAACAATGCCCATCACTACACTTTGTAAATGTTACCATACTTAGTATGAGTGAGATAAATGATGTATTACAAGAAGGTTATGTTATCCTTCATTAGACGTGTCCATAAAAACTAATTTGAACAATGAAACAAACAGTCGCTCGTACACTGATCCGATAAGTCGGATCTGAACCAAAACTCTTGTTTGGTACAAGATTAGTAATCCCAGAATCAGTGTGTTTACTCAGTAAAACCTTTTTTTCAATAATCTTTATTGGCTTTATACCTATATAGTCTATAGCAACATATACATATAATGTATATTGAATCTATAGTACATGTATACATATATAATCATTATAATATGTTACGAAGTATTCAAAACATTTTCACGAAGTTTAAATGCATGGAATAGATATAAAGATAATTTGTTTAAAACAGTTATATATTTATTGAAACTTCACGCGGAATAAATGATTTGCAAGGAAAGAAACTTTTTTGAACAATATATTCTCAGTTCGTGACCTGCCAAACCATCATTCTAATATTACGTTGTCATTTTATTTGATATACTTCTGTCAATAGATATAAAGTAAAATTTCACTTGTGAACATCCCGTTGTAATTGTTCTATATTCCATGGTCTAAACAGCAACATTTAAAACGTTTTAAACTGTGTCGCTGGTCTGAAATAAAACTGAAAAAAATGTTTCTTAAAAATAAGTCTTTATTTATACCAAATTTTGAAAAAATGCCAACTAATCCTTTCAATCATATATAATAAAGACTCTAAAGTCAAAAATTCACCTAATTAAATTTGTTGCAATTAGTTGGAAATTATATAATTAGATCATTTTCTGGTTAGTAAAATTCAAAAAGGGTTCATTTCCGATTCTCCGCCTTTTAAATACCCATAGAAATTTAACACTTTGAACAAACATATAAAACAATAGGATTAAAACTATAGTCTGTTTTAAAGAAAGAGAAATATGATCATTAGGTATGAAAAAATAATTGTTTAAAACCTTAATAATGATAATTATAGTATATCAGAAAATTTATTATACAACAAAATCTGTATGCAATAATTCAAACTTGTGGTTACGGTTTATAATTGTATTATAATGGGCAAATAATTGAATGCGTTATTCAATTAAAAAATCAAAACGTTTATTAATTGTTAGCTCACGTGACCGAAAGGTCATGTGAGCTTATGGCATGGCGCGGCGTGTGTATGTGCGTGCGTGCGTCGTTAACACCTATTTTCGACTTCTCCTCCAAAACTGCTGGACAGATTTCAATGATACTTGGTAAGAAGCATATATGGGCCGGTGCATATTTTGTTTATGCCGTTACCATGGCTACCAAAACTAGGTCAAGGTGACCTAGGAGTCGAAAAATCTTAAAAAATCTTCTTCTCCGAAACCGATGATGGGAGAAAAAATCTGATGTAATATTTGGCTTCTCTAGGGTCTTAAGCCTATAGTCTGTTCATTTCGTGAAATTTGGTCGAAAAATGGGTTACGCGTTTTTGCGTTTAATTTTAAAAAATTTGTAAAATGGCTTCAAATTGTTATAACTTGACTATTTGAACAGATATTGACATGAGGTTTTCAGTTTTGACTTTCTCTTGAAATGACCTTTAAAATAGGGTCAAGATCACAAATCAAGGTCATGACCTAATTTGTGATTTATGCAGTTTTAGGCAATTTTCTTGCAAATATTAAGAGATATATGAAATCAAAACATTGTTAAAATGTTCAGCATGACAAAATTTAAAAAGGTACCAAGTTTTGTAACTATATGATAATCCATGTAGGAGTTGTTGCCCCTTAAATGTTATTATTGGCTTATAAATACTAAAATTGTGCATTAGCTTGAAAACTATAAACTTTTTGTGTAGGCATGTATATTATTGTAGGTATTGTGACAACGATCATTTTTATATATGGTTCAAGGTCATATGTTTAAAGGTCAAGGTCACAGCTGCAAAAGAAGACTTAAATTGCTAATTATCTTAAAAACTATTAACTATTTGTATAGGCATGTATATTAGAATATTGTAGGTATTGTGGCAGCGATCATTTTGATATATTGTACCAGGTCATATGTTCAAAGGTCAAGGTCACAGCTGCAAAAGAAGACCTAAATTGCTAATTATCTTGAAAACTATTAACTTTTTGTATAGGCATGTATATTAGAATATTCTAAATATATAATACAAATACCAGTTAAATTTTGATGTGCCAGATGTGCAGAAATTCATTCCTCTTCAGTGACACTAAGACAAAAAAGTTTGATATATAAAAAATATATGCCAAACATTTGAAAATAATGAATCTAAAGTTACAAAATTATATAAATCTAAATCCAGCTAAGGAATGCTGTGCATGAGGGAACAAACCTTAGTTTTCAATTAATTTCAAATTTTAGACGACTGAAAATTTAGCTAAATGGTACATTTTCTGAAAGCACAAAGTACTGCCTACTGAGTTATGATACCCTTGGGGAGTTTTACTCCACCAGCAGCGGTACCCGCTCAGGGGTAGTAAATATATAATACAAATACCAGTTTAATTTTGATGTGCCAGATGTGCACATTTCAGAAATTCATTCCTCTTCAGTGACACTAAGACCGAAAAGTTTGATATATAAAGAATATATGCCAAACAGTTGAAAATAATGAATCTAAAGTTACAAAATTATATAAATCTAAATCCAGCTAAGGAATGCTGTGCATGAGGGAACAAACCTTAGTTTTCAATTAATTTCAAATTTAAGATGACTGAAAATTTTGCTAAATGGTACATTTTCTGACAGCACAAAATACTGCCTACTGCCTAAGTATTGATATGACAATCTTTTGATATATGGTTCAAGGTCATACATTTAAAAGTCAAGGTCACAGCTGCAAAAGAAGTCATAAATTGCTAATTATCTTGGAAACTATTAACTTTTTGTATAGGCATGTATATTAGAATATTGTGGGTATTGATATAATGATCATTTTGATATATGGTACAAGGTCATATGTTCAAAGGTCAAGGTCACAGCTGCAAAAGAAGACATAAATTGCTTATTATTTTGAAAACTATTAACTTTTAGTATTGGCATGTATATTAGAATATTGTAGGTATTGTGGTAGATATCATTTTGATATATGGTTCAAGTCATATGTTCAAAGGTCAAGGTCACAGCTGCAAAAGAAGACATTAAATTGCTAATTATCTTGAAAACTGTTAACTTTTTGTATAGGCATATATATTAGAATATTGTAGGTATTGCAACAATGATCATTTTGATATATGGTTTAAGGTCATGTGTTCAAAGGTCAAGGTCACAGCTGCAAAAGAAGTCATAAATTGCTTATTATTTTGAAAACTATTAACTTTTAGTATTGGCATGTATATTAGAATATTGTAGGTATTGTGGTAGATATCATTTTGATATATGGTTCAAGGTCATATGTTCAAAGGTCAAGGTCACAGCTGCAAAAGAAGACATAAATTGCTAATTATCTTGAAAACTGTTAACTTTTTGTATAGTCATATATATTAGAATATTGTAGGTATTGCAACAATGATCATTTTGATATATGGTTTAAGGTCATGTGTTCAAAGGTCAAGGTCACAGCTGCAAAAGAAGTCATAAATTGCTTATTATCTTGAAAACTTTAACTTTTTGTATAGGCATGTATATTAGAATATTGTAGGTATTGACATGACGATCATATATGGTTCAAGGTCATATATGTTCCAAGGTCAAGGACATAGTTGCATAAGTATAATGAAATTTGTTAATGATTTTCATTTCATTACAGTTACTTCATGCATATTATATAAGCTACTTATAAATGAAATGTCTGATTAAGTTTTGTGGCAGTTTTTAACTTGAAAAAAACTTGTAAAGTTTCAGTACCAATTGCGCTTTGCAAACAATTTTGGACATATCCTCAGGTGAGCGTTAAGGCCCATGGGCCTCTTGTTATTCGAAGTCAAAAATTTTCCATTCATATATATATATATATATATATATATATATATATATATATATATATCCTCCCGTAGTGTCGCCAATATTCGTGGTACTAACATTCGTTGCTAAATTAGATGGTTAATCGTAAGTAAATATTTAAAAAATTCAATCCCGTTTAACATTTCTTACACTTTGCTTTAAAATGAAGAAAAGATTTAGTTGTTTTCATTTGATTATAAGGGAAAACATCGTTTGTAAACAAAACCCTCTCGGCAGACGCCATTTTGAAAAAAACGTGACCGAATTCGTGGGAAGTCTCTCGGATCACGAGATTTCTCCTGGTTAGGGCTTACAACACTGATTGTTTCAAAAATTTATATTTTTAATAGTCTAGTTTAGATTAACAACGCAAATTTTTTGGATTATTATTGATTACACAATTATTACAAGGATTAAAAATGATTAGGCATTTCCGGTATGACATGCGGAATTCACGTCATTTTACATCATATTATATAGTGAAAAATGCATTAATTTTACTAAATATAGCGTAAGAGACACACAATTTTGATGACACTCAAAACTAGTATTACTTGACACAAAAGTTTCAGATTTTGATCGGGTAAATAGATCTAGGCCAGACAATCTTCTTCCAGACGACATAGTTTACATCGTTATTTATTTTACTTGTGATTAAAAATAAAGATATGACTTCAAGAATAATTTGGCAATAGTGAAATCTGTCAAAAATTAAAACTTTTGATATTTTTTATATTTTCTTACTAGTTTAGGATATTTAAAAATTTTCTAACTAAGTATGGAAAGTTTAACACGTTGGGCGCCTATTTGACTTTGAGTGTATGCAGTGGTGTGCTTCCTGTAAATGATATCCGGTGAAAACAATCTGCCACGAATTGATATATAAATATATATCCTCGAGACGCCTAAATTCGTGGTAGGGTCAAATTCGTGGTACTTTCTTAATACCGGAATTGTCGCTTATGAAATCTCGGAACAGCTCGTGACTTTACCTCTGAGGCCTACCCAAGGTATCCAAGGTACCCCACCAGAATAAACAACGTAACTATGCGATTTCAACGGGTAAGTAAAGTAAAAACCAAGAATAGCCATTTTCAAAACATGTCTACTATTACCAAAATGTCCTTGATATTTTTTCTCTTGTCGTAAAAAGTAAAGAAAGTTTTCTCAGATCACTACTATGTCGTCTGCTAATGGAGCCTCTTACCTACTTCACAAACATAAACATTGACGTCACAAGGCTGAGCCAATCAAATAATCGTCAAAACGAAAACGTAAAATTCTTACATGAAAAATCACTTTGGATTTGTTTTTAACTATAAAGATATTACTAATAAAGAACTTTCACCGAATAAACTAATTTTATTTGTATATCTATAACTATTACCAGAGTCAACAAACACACACAACTCAAAACAATAGATACACAACAATAAATTTATAAAATACAATATTTTTAATAAACACAGACTGATATACATACATACATACATACATACATACATACATATATATATATATATATATATATATATATATATATATATATATATATATATAATAAAAATAATAATAATATTAATATTATCATTATTGTTATATTTACATGTATTGTTATTATTATTTTTATTATTAATGATAATAATAATATAAAATAGTAATAACCAGATAGAATGTAAAAAAAACATTTAAAAATTAACTTTTTCTTTTTTTTTTAGCTTCAAATTAGACCTGAAAAAAATATAGGTTATATTCGCATAATCAGTTGGCTGATGCATACAATGCAGTTACTGCTAATGGGGTTTCTGTTTATACTGCATCAAGGCGCTTTGGCATACCAGAACAAACGCTTAGAGATCGAGTAAAAGGCTTTATTGATGTGGACAGTGTTAATTCAGGAAGATCACCAGTGCTGTCATTGGATGAAGAAGCAAAATTGGTTAACCATCTGGTTGAAATGGCTAAATTAGGATATGGCTATACCCGGCAGGAGCTAACGAATTTTGCCTCTAATTATGCAGTACAATTAAATAAACGTTCAATAAATAACCCGCTAACATTACACTGGTTTCACAGCTTTCGAAGTCGATGGTCTGGAATAAAAGTTGTCCAGCAAGATCACTGGAGTTTGCTAGAGCCAAGGGTGCATCTATGACCACTGTTGACAGTTATTTTAAAGAAATTGACCAAATACTTTCAAAATACAATTTAAAAGATTCTCCTCATCTAATTTTTAACATTGATGAATCAGGCTTCATGACAAATAACAAACCTCCTTTTGTGGTGACCTCTTCAGAAATTAATTTCAAGCCACAGGCAGTAACCTCACCAAGATCTCAAACAGTAACTGTTATTGGGGCTGGAAGTGCTTCTGGAATTGCTGTTCCACCTTATTTTGTCTTTCCAGGTGCCAGGATAATGCCAGACTTGTTAAAAGATGGTACTCCTGGTGCTGATGGTTCAGTTTCAGAAACTGGATGGTCTAACATTGATGTGTTCAGGACATATTTAAAGACACATTTTTCTAAATATATTCCAAACAGAGAACCTGGTCAATACATCTTAATTCTATTAGATGGTCATTCATCTCATGTTGCTGTAGATGTAATTGAATGGGCAAGGGATAACAACAATATTATCCTTTTTATTCTACCTGCTCATACATCTCACATACTTCAGCCACTTGATGTCTCATGCTTTGGGCCACTGTCTGTGTATTATAATCATTTATGCCACTCATTCACCCGAGAAACCAGTAGTTATGTTACAAGATATGATGTATGTGGTTTAGTATGCAAAGCTTATGCAAAATCAATTTCTTCTGAAAATTTGTTTTCTGGTTTTAGAAAATGTGGTATTAGTCCATTTAATAAAGATGCCATTCCCCTATTATCTTTAGCACCCTCTACAGTGTTCAATGAAATTGGTAAAGTAAAGGATGATAATGATAATAAAAATAATAATGAGAGTGGTGGAAATAATAAATGTACTTCAAATGAAAATTCACCAAGCTTGTTCATGAATGAGAAATTGAAAGAAATAATAAAAAATAAAGGAAAGGAAAAGGGAGTGAAAAGAAAATGTTTAAGTAACATAACCTCTGGAAAACCAGTTACTGAAGAAGATGTTTTTAATGAAATACAGAAATACAAAAAAGGACAAAAAAATGGAACAAAAAAATTAAAAACACTAAGAACTGAACCGTCCAAAATCTCCAAAACTGGACACGAACAATCAAAAATGTCAAAAAAAAAAAATAAAATAAAAAAAATTACAAATTCCCCTCAACCAGGACCTTCTAAAATTTATATTTCAGATGATAGTATAAATGAGAGCGAAAGTGAGAGCGAGATGAATGAAGATGATAAATGCTGTGTGTGTGGAAGATTTGTTCCAGCTGCCATACACAATTCAAATGTATTACAATTCACCAACTGGGCCCAGTGTGACAAATGTGACCACTGGGTCCATTTGAGGTTTTGTAGTCCAGTTAGAGCAGTGAGGAGAGGTCAACAGTTCATGTGTGAACACTGTATTAATTAATCAAAAACACGCTGTATTAATAAATCAAAAACACTATATTAATTAATCAAAATAAAATCAGTATCAGTTTTCATACAAATTATTTTATTTGTTATGATTTCAAAAAAAAAAAAAAAAAAAAAAAAAAAAAAAAAAAAAAAAAAAAAAAAAAAAAAAAAAAAAGCTGAAAAACATTTACTAAGGATAATTTGTAACTTATCAACACAAAACAAATTAATTTGGCCTTACTCTGTACATGGTCACGAGGTTTAAAGACCCACGAATTTCCGTATCATTACCTCAATGGCGTCTGCTGTAGCAATTTCGTTTACAAACGATGTTTTCCAGAAACTGTGATCGAAAATAACCATTCTTTGGAAGTTTTACATAGTAATTCACGAGATTTTTAAGGTGTGATTTTAATTTAGGATTATTTTGTGGCAATTGGTCATAAAATTTTGAAATAACTGCTTAGTACCACGAATATTGGCGACAGGAGGATATATTTTATATTTATTTATTTATTGCACGGATACAATTACAATAATTGATCAAGGCAATCTAATTAAACATAAAATGACAATCTAATTAAACATAAAATGACAATCTAATTAAACATAAACTGTCAATCTAATTAAACATAAAATGACAATATTTACAAGGAAAGATGAGAAAAATACAAAAATATGCAAACTCTTCAAACAATATACACAAAAAGTGTAGCGAGTCTGTAACCTGCAAGGCGGTAATAATAAGGAAATTGTTTATTCTAATGAACAGATTTTGGTATTTCTTATTATTATACTATTTCTAATGTAGTTTATGCTGGAACAGCACCAGGAAAGTCTTAAGAGTAATCAACCGAGTTACCCCCCTTCAATCAAGCACTGCATGGGAGACATGTGAGGCATGCCGTGAGCCGACGAACAACTTCGCTTGGATTCTGATTTAATGAAAATTCACAGTAGCATACCCATATAAAATTAATGGTTAATGGTAAGAAGTCAAGTGTAATGCTTCATGTATCATAGGTGATAGATGATGTTTTATGATGAGAAATGAAACAGTAGCTGACAATAGATTGATAGCATCTGAGATCTGCTAGGCCGTAGTCAAGAGTTTTCATGTTGCCCGAGTGGTTTTCATAATGTTAATTTGTAAGTCAGTGGATTACTTTTGTGAAATACTGTAACATTGAAACAGTTGTACAAAAGGAAAAATAAATAGATCTAAAATAGATAAGTTAAAAAGACTACTGTAGTGCAACTAAAAAATCAACAGACTGTACGTGTGTGGGTGGGGACTGGGGAGTTTCTGGTTCATTAACTGAAATCATCTAGTCCTATATATGGCTTCTTGACTTGTTGGTATTTGGAAAGACATTTTTTTTTTTTTTTTGGTAAATAAATCAATTTGTGTATAAATCAAATTTTGCACTGGTTATGGTGGCTTATTTCTGACATTGACATAATTTAAGTCGACATAAAATTATCTCAACAAGTTGACTTAATATCTTGACTTGTCAAGGTAATATCATGAAAAGTTGTGATACTAAAATAAAAAGTTAAGTAACACGACATGCCACGATACTAATGTTGACCAGTCGTGATAATTATTTTGACTTATTTTTATCGCGGCAAGCCGTGTTACTTATCTCAACTTTTTATTTTGGTATCACAACTTTCTATGATAATATCTTGACTTAATTTTATGTCGACTAAAATTATGTCGATGTCAGAAATAAGCCACCATAACTGGTAGAAAATCGGGTCATTTTTGTAAGTTTGGGATTGATTCCTGGTTGCAGCATTTTTTTTCCCTTTCATGTCACATAATTGTTAAATTGTGATATACACCTGTGTGGTAGCTTATTTCTGACATCGAGATAATTTTAATCGACATAAAATTATCTTGACATGTCAACTTAATATCTTGACAAGTCAAGATATTATCATGGAAAGTTGTGATACCAAAATGAAAAGTTGAGATAAGTAACATGACTTGCCGCGATAAAAATAAATCGAGATATTGAGATAATTATCCCGACTGGTCAACATAAGTATCGTGGCATGCTGTGTTACTTATCTCAACTTTTCAACCGCACCCTAAACATCATTACACATTGAGACAATAACTGTTAGTTTTACTTTAAATTATTAAGTGATCATGATCTTGCATTTCCAGAGATCATTATCCAGCTGATATCCAGCATCACATCATGTTGTTCTTGTGATAAGGAAACTCAATCAACCAAATATATATATTTTTTATGATCTTCCTATATTATTTTTCTATAATTTTATGTCTAAATTCAATTTTATACTGCAATACAAAAAAAATTAACTCATGTGATCATTTTTCAGGTTATACTCCAATAAACTCAGTTAACCATAGAAACCATAACATGAAGGGTGTGGCTTATATTTTGTTCCATTTCATTGGCTAAATATGTTAGGTTGTTGACAATTCCGATACAGGGGAAATTTAATTTCAGTTATAAAAAAAATCAAGAAAAGTGAAACAAAATCTTGTTTTATTTTTAGTCTAAGTGTTTAAGTGTTTTTTCAAGTTTATTGAGTCATAAAACGTTAATGAAAAAGTATGCACACTGTTTTTCAGGTTATGACTCAATAAACTTGTTAAAAACACAAGTTATTTCTTAAAGCTGGATTAAGTTTTTCAATTTTCTTAATTTTTTTTATTTTTATTTTCTAAAAATATATTTTTATAAGAAAAGATAACTTCTAGTCATGATTCGTGAGATTATTTTCTAATATTCATTCCTGTTAGCTGTAAATTAACGGAATCCTCTAACTGTTTACGATGATTATTATAAGCTTGGAGCATGCACGCAGAGACTTGACTGAATCTAGGGGGAAACAAGACAAGTTGCATTCATTGTCCATCATTAATATCCAAATGTATTCCCAATAGTGATATTTATCCCTTACAAAGTCACAAATGACAAATTTAATGAAATTTTGTGTTTAATTCTTCGTATTTCACCATTTTGTAAGTTGTGTTTAAATGAACTGAGTTTTTTATCATGTAACTATATTCTAAAATTAGATACAACAGTCTGCATCTCGCTGGGAAATTTCTGCTATTTCCATATTTATTCAGACTTTTATCGTAGCAGAAATTTGAATATTTTACCCCAGTATAACAGATGGGAAAGTATTTCATATACTTATATCAAGATAGTATTTCAAATATTTATATCTGACAAGGCACAGAAAATCAAAATGGGATGAGATTTTAATAAAAAATTATTGTTATTTTGTTTGTAAATGTGTGGTTTACATAGTATATACTTCAGTCTTGTGCCATATTAAGAAGAATTTTTTTTCCAAAAAAGTATGTATATATTTTTCAGGGATTAATTGATAAGATGCATAACTGAAAAAAGGCCAGCACTTCAAAAATCTGGAAGTAACTATAGATAATCAAGCAGAATTAAGATGGGCTCCAGAACTCTATATTCTGTTTTTGTTGGTCATCTACCACCAGAAACAACAAAGGTATTCATTAGTATTAATCAAATACTGTGGAATTGTTAGTGTCTTTTGTGTTAAAATTTTGTGATTTTTCCATTTTTATAAATTTTTTTCAGTAATTAAGTTTTGTGAAAATAAATCCAACTTGAGGGCTATTGTGATAAAGCTTTCACTGACATTAAATTTCATGGTTATCAGCTCTGAAATGCACAACTAACAAGTACCGGTATATTTATTTTAATTTTTGGTAGTTTTTCATGTAAAATTGAAATAATATTTGTCATGGCTCCTTTTACATAACAACCAGTTTATCTAAAATAAAAAATGTTAGGCCATTAGTAAGGGCCTTACAACATTGTTGTTTAATTTTCATTTCAGAGAGAATTAAATGAACTATTTAGTAATTGTGGAAATGTTGCAGATTTATTCATAAATGAAAATGAAAAAGGTGGACCATTTAAATATGGGTGAGTTTTTAATTTTATTACTTGTATGTATTTCAGATTGAAATAGAGCAGTTATTTAGTAACTGTGGTACCATTGGAGATTTAAATATTGTGCAAACAGAAAAACCTTTTAATTATGGGTGAGTGACATTGGGTGGACAGTAGTCATTGATATCTGTGTTCAGTCAGACCTTTGTTTATTGCTGCATGTGTTCATTTAAATATTGACAATAGAGAGGGATTTAAAAGAAAGATATACCAAGTCAAAAAAAAGGAGTTCGGGACTTCAATAAAGCATGACAATAAATTAGATTATAACACATTAAAATGAGGTTTTATTGTATAACAATAAATACATCAATACAATCATATAGTCAAGATGTCTCTAAAACTGCTTATTGTTACCTGGGTTATAATTATTGGTAGTTTTACCTCATGCATACTTGTTATTGATAATAAAAAATTTTATTATTAACAACACATGTATATTTGTTATTAACAATATATACATTTTATTAACATTTCCTACTTGCCTATCCTTACAAATTTGTCATAAGTACAACTTTGAAGCTCAAACTACATCAATGTCACATGAAAAAAATTATTCCTGAAATTTTAGATTGAAACCATTTTCTAGTGTGTAAAATAGAATAAAATATCAACTTCCTCTAGTCTAATATAATTAGATTGGATTAATTGTGTTTTACATCCTAGTCAAGAATTTTTTTATATATTAAGGCCAAAAGGGCCAGTTCTTGGAAAGTTCACAGAGAAAACCACTGACCTTCAGCAAGCCTAACCTGATATGAGGGAAGGACACTATTTTAACATTGTTAACATAGATGTAATTTATAATTAAAAAATTTACAAATGTATCATTGACATCCTTATTATTGATTTTTTGAAATGTTTTATCAATATTTTCACAAAATTATTCATAGTCTTAAAAAAAGGTTAGGCAATTATGACAGTACTTTGTGCTTCATTAATTAACATTATTATTATTTAGATGGCCTTGATGGTATTATTTTTTTAAAAGCACAGCTTTTTTATCTATTGTTAAACTCTAATACTTTTACTACTTGATAATTTAAAGTTTGTCTTATATTAATTCATTATCTATTCAACTTTCATATTAATTCATTATCTATTCAACTTTCTCTCATATTCATTATCTATTCAACTTTCTCTCGTATTAATTCATTATCTATTCAACTTTCATACTAATTCATTATCTATTCAACTTTCTCTCATATTAATTCATTATCTATTCAACTTTCATATTGAATCATTGTCCACTTTTCGTCTAAGTGTAGTTGGTGACTTGGTAAATTGTTAATGAGCAGTTAGTGCTATTATTGCATTATATTTATATCTCTTTCCTCTTGATTTTAGTATCAAGTCTGATGTTTTTGCTATGTATATGTTATAAGTTCTACTTCTTTTCTTTAAATTTAATTTTGTAATTATTTATAATAAATATTCCTATAGGCATGTTTCCTTGCATGTGTTATACTTTTATTAAATATCTGCACATCACCTGTAACTTTCAGCTATTTCTTATGGCAGCATACATCAGATGATATAGAATTGATGGTCTTGCCCCAGTTTCACAATCATTCACTCAATTAAATGTACAGTTTACTCAATTTAGGGAATATTTCAGTGTCAATTTTTATGACATTACATAGTTAAAACTACAAATCTAAATTGTATTAGATTGTAAATATCCAATTTTATATTTAACCTGTTTAGTGTTTAGGTATGTTGAAAAAAACAAAACATTGTCTCATAAAACTTATAATATATAAAATATTGATCAGAGAAAAATGTGAATATTTGAGTTGAGTGTACACTCAATTGAGTGAATGCTTATGAAACTGGGAGCCATAGAGAAATTAAGGGATAAAAACGGTAAAAATGATGTTTAGATGGATCTTTTGTCATTATGTTTTTGCTGTTAATAGTTTTAAATTCATAAAACCTTGTATTTACAGTGTTTGTTTGCTGATTGTCAACAATGAAAACTTGGTTTATTGAACATAACTTTAGTTTCTCATTGTGTGATATCATGTTTGCAAATAAAAGGATATTCCACTGCAGGAGAAAACAACATATAAGAATATTTTTCATAAAGCGAAATATTTCATTCAAATGATTTTTAACTTCATATCAGTGATTTTATGGTCATTTTTTCCCTTTTTATTTACTAAGAAAAGTTTTGAATAATGTTATGTTTAAAGTTGACCATGCACTTATTGCTCATCTCTTTGATGATTTTGAAATTTGGAAATATATAAGTTCTGTAGAATGCCTAATCCAGGTAATAGATTTCATGACAATAAACACAGTTTTGGAGAATGGAAAAGAATTTGAAATCATCAATTTTATTTTAGATAAAATTTTAAAAAATATTGGGAATGTAGGAATTGACTAACAATATTTTCAGGGTTATTGAGTTATAAGCCTAATTTTAAAACTTGCAAATCTAACGTGAACTGTTTCCTAGCTTACTACATAATGTAATTTTATCGAGGTAAAAATCTGGTTATATGTGTGAAATTGTTGCTTTGCCATTTCCTATTGTTCCTAACTGACATTTTATTATGTTTTAATCACTTTACTTTACTTTTTAGTGATTTTATTTTCACTCTGGACAACGTAATCATTTACATGCACATATGCTTTTTTTCCACCTCTTGAATTGGAAAGTTAAATTGTAGAGTGGAAAAAATTTTGTTTAACATCCTGACCAATATTTTTTTCACCTGTAACAAGGTGGTCAGTTTAGAGATGGTGAACCAAAATGGAATGCTGTTAAAAAAACTAGTACAGAAAGCAAACTGATTAACTTCTTCTCAAAATATCTGCCCTGAGTGGACAACTTTCACTAAGATCTGCCCTGAGTGGACAACTTTCTCTCACTAAGATCTGCCCTGATTGCGATTTAAGCCTTTCTCTCACTAAGGTCTGCTCCAAGTGGGATTTAAGCCTTTCTCTCACTAAGATCTGCCCTGATTGCAATTCAAGCCTTTCTCTCACTAAGAATTGCACTGAGTTGGAATCAAGTCTTTCTCTCACTAAGATCTGCCCTGAGTGGTATTCTAGCCCAGGCAAAAAAGACATTGTAAGCATGCTCTTTAGACCAATCAGCCATTGAGGACACTTTAAAATGGTTACTAATTCTATTGTTAATTTTGTTCTGTAATTAAAGCAATAGTTTTTCATAGCTTTTGATCTGTGTTGCAGTTAATATATTTACATTTTACTTTCTTGCTGTTTTCTTTCATTTACAGTAAATTCCTCACAGTTAATAATTTCCGAAGTTTTACATTTGATAATTATTTCTTTACCAAGACTTCTATTTTCAAATTGCTTTGTTGCAAAAAATGGTTCACCTTTTATGATACAAGTATATTTTTGACAAAGCTGTTTAATGTATAGAGATGTGAGCTTTAACTTATCCTCAAAATCAGATTTTAAATTCCTGGATATCTTGAAATTAACAAATTTGCCAGATTTCATTAGGAGAAAATTATAGTTAAGGAAAGATTGTAAAGCAAGGACATTAACAGACTTAGAAATTGTACTGTTGTTGGAAACAAAATAGCAAAATAATTTTAAATATTAAGATAAAGTTCATGTTTTCAAGAGTGTGAAATACATGTACATAGCAACTTTAATTTTTTTCTTTAAATCTTGATTTCTAATCAAATTTTCCTCGTTTGAAAATTAAAACTTTTAATTAATCTTTTAATTTTCTGTTCAATAGTCTTGCAGGTTTTTGGCAGGATATGTGGTCCGATGTACCTTGTCAAAAATTTCTGAACCCTTACTTTGTTGGTCGGAATACGTAGATGTTTGACAGAGTATGTTGTGTAACCCTCTAAAAATGTGATATCATAAAATAAGCATTCAGATCTATATTTTATGTGATACCAGTCAAACATCAAGTATTGCCGGTAAATAACTCTTTTTCTTGCACCACAGAATGAGTGTACAAGTACATGTATATGATTACATGCAATTAAGATACTTGATCAATTTGTCATTTTATTTTTTAATTTAATCAATATTCTGTAGACTGTGTAGCACAGGATATACCGGTATAACAAAATTTAATTTCTTGCTTCAGAAGATTTTTTCCTCTTATTGTGAAATAACAGTTTTATGAAATACTAGTTAAGTGGTGGTAAAAGTTCGTCTTAAGGTAGATAGAGTGGTGTTGAAAATATCTTCCGATGTATCCACAATGATGCAGGTGTATGTGGTATTAAATACAAGTAATAATTAGGACGAACACCAACATCTTCAGATATTTGATTTTTTTTTTTTTTTTTTTGTATTATGGTGATGGTCAAGCTTTCAGCCTTGGGTGGCCTTCATCAGGACCTGCCTAATTATGACTTGTAATTTTATGAAATTATCAAAATGGCAAGATTTACCTTGGTTTTGGTTCAAGCTATTTGGTTTGAATAGATGTGTGGAGGAATACATTATTTTTGTCAAGCCTGGCATTGCCATAAGACGAGATTATGTGTTACTTTTCCAGTGTTGAAGGCAGCAGAGGCAGCATGTCAAAATGTGAAAGTTTATGTTAAAGTTATTTATTTTCTATTCGATCAAAAACTAACCCAGTGAGACATATAAATCTGTGGAATTCTTGTTTATCATGGTTGTTTGTTTATGTAGATTTGTTAGGTTTAAGGAGCTGGATTCAGCAGTACAAGCCATAAAGGAACTTAACAGATGGAAAGTCCGCGGAGAGCCAATAGTGGTCGATTTGTCCAAAGATACACGTGAACGAATTGAAAGAGGTAAATTATTAAATTAAAACACATAATTTGATACATTGGAACTTTTATACCCTTCCACCTATGTGGATGGTTAATAATTATGTTATTCCCGTTTTTATTCAGTAAATAAAAATTTTTAGTATGGAATAAAATGAGATACATATCAGTTTTTTATTATTATTTTTTAAAAAAAAACCCTCCCCCTAGCCCCCCCCCCCCCCCCCCAAAAAAAAAAAAAAAAAAAAAAAAAAAAAAAAAGAAAGAAAAGAAAAACAGAAAACAAATAAAATGAGATGCAGATCAGTTGTTAATTAGTGTACTTCAGCATACAGAGAAAGTATAGAAAAAAGGGAAAATTACAGCTCCAAAGCATAACTTGTATCATTTAAAGTTACATTTTGTGACCTACTTTAACAAAGATATCATTTATGAAAGGTGTTATGAGATTTCAATGAAATCTTACTGAATTTGTTTGTTCAGCCAGGTAATATATAGGGTACAACTTCTAATCAAGTAGGATAAATCATAAAATTTGAATACATTAACATGTACATAATTAAGTGAAGTGGCTATCTGTGCATAGGTCCAAGTGTTTGTGTGTCTGATTATAAGATTTCAATTTCTTTGAAACTACTGGGTGGAAAAAACTTATTTTAGATAATTTATATTAAACATGGTGTCAGGCATGATGATTTGATATACAAGATGACTTCCCTAAATACATCCTTAATAGGGGCCTCGGTGGCTGAGTGGTCTAAAGCGCGCCCTTATGGATAACAGCCCCTTTCACCGCCTTGGTTCGAATCCCACTTGGGACAGATCCTAGTGTGAGAAAGTTTGTCAGTTCTGTTGCCGAAGGTAGGTGATTTTCTCTGGGCACTCCAGTTTCCTCCACCATCCCAGAACTGACTGCCTCGAAATAAGTGAAAGAATCTTGACTGGGGCGTAAAACGCTATTACTCCACTCCACTCTACTCCACATCATTAATAAAATCCTTTATAGGGGCCTCAGTGGCCAAGTGGTTAAAAGCGCGCACTTAGGAATCACAGCACCTCCCACCGCCTGGATTCGAATCCCACTTGGGATAGATTTTAGTGTGAGAAAGTTTGTCAGTTCGGTTGCCGAAGGTAGGTGGTTTTTTTCAGGCACTTCGGTTTCCTCCACCATCCCAGAACTGACCTCCTGGAAAGAAGTGAAAGAATCTTGACTGGGGCGTAAAACTCCATTACTTCACACGACTCCACTCCACTCCACTCCACATCCTTAATAAACCAGATAAATAGCAGAGTTGAATTTAGTAGGAAATCATTGGTTGATTTTAATGATAATTTATGTCTGGCATTGTTATCTTAATTCTAAGATTGCAACCATTATTATAAATAGGAAAAAAGCGATTTAGATGTATGTATTGTCTGGTTTGGTTCAAAATTGATTGAAGAAAGTATTGAAAAAAGTGCATGTACAGTAGAACTTCGATAACTCGAAGTGCTTGGGACTTCACTGGGGACTTCGAGTTATCAGGGTGTTCGAGTTATCGAAGTTGAAGGATGATGTCCTAGAATGGTGTCACCTTAATATATGTTTTCCACTACAGAAATCTTGGTGTTTTATACAGTTACCTTTACTCGAATGTAAAAAAAGTAAAAGTTACTTTTTAAAGAAAATATGATAAAGAATTTATTAAAGAATTAATATTGACAGTAAAAGCTTGCGAAACGTGTTATTTTATTTTAAAATCGCAATATATACGAACAACGAAATCGGAAATTAGATATATATATACATGTTTACCAAAATGCTTATTTTTTACATTTGTTAGAAAATACTAACAGAAAGTTAATGAAATTATAAACAGTGTAATATGTCATTTGAGATTTTAATGCAGTCGTGAGTACAACGGGGTTAGTTGTTGTTATTAAGCTTGGAGAACTTAAGTCAAAATTTATCGACGGCCACATATTAGGGCCTATTCAGCTTTTTTTTATTAGAGTAGCGGATTAGCATACCTGTTAGGCTTAATTGTCCGTGACGGTACTGAATATTAATCCTTTAATTGATACTAATTAATACGGTAGATAACAAGAACTACTCGGTTCATTTCTCTACTATAATGGTAGCCTAAATACCGATATGTGATTTCTCTGATCGTTTTATTAAATGATTGATCATACATTGTTTGAAAAAATTCGAGTTTTTGAAGTTAATTTTAATAAATTTTTAAACTACAGGCCAAATTTTTACTTCGAGTTATCGGGGGTATTCGAATTATAGAAGTTTGAGTTATCAAAGTTTTCCTAATATAGTTTATATAGAAAACCGATCGGGACAAAATAAAGACTTCGAGTTATCCGTGGTATTCGAGATATCGAAGTTTGAGTTATCGAAGTTCTACTGTATGTCATTAAAGTAAAATATCATTTTTGTTTTGCGAAATTTTTCAAATGACCCAAATTTTCATGTGAATTAGGTATTATTTTAAGAAGATTCTTTAAAGTTTTCTGCTCACAAAGGCTGAATTAAACTAAATATTGATAGAAATTTTATTCAGCTATGATATATTGAAATGAGATAAATACACAAATTTTGTCTAAGGCAAGTCAATCAAATCTTCTGTCCTGAAACAACTGATCCAGTGAAACAGTATTCATATTGAAATGTCCTTGATTTAATGCATATTTAAAATTATGTCTGGCATTGTTGTCAAAAATTCAAATGCAAATAAGTGTTCCGTTTGAGCAAAACAGGCCCTATAGGGTCTTGCATTACATGTTTGCATGCTTATAGCAGAATGTATTTTGATATACATGTGCATATATGTCAGTAAGCAGTGCAGTAGCACCTGTGATTTACATGTAGTTTTTGTAGAGCCTGGCATTGCCATAAGGCGAGACTTAGGTGTTACTTCAAAATGTGAAAGTTTATGTAAAAGTTATGTATTTTCTGCTCCATCAAAAACTAAAAAGGCGAGACATTTAAATCCATGGAATTCTTGTTAAGATTTAGTCTGAATGACTTAGGTAGATGCAGGATGGAGACTCTCAAAAAAAAAAAAAAAAAGAATTTCAAGATGAATGGATTTTAATTTTCAATGGAAGTTTTGATTATTAATGGTTTATATTTACAGAAAAACTTCAGATGGCAGACAGATTAATGACAAAAGAAACAAAAAAGTCTACAGAAACGTTACAGGTACCGAGAGTAAAGTCTTCAGAAGTCATCAATGATGTCATGTACTTAAGTCGTCTGAAAGAAAACTGTGCTTCTTTAAACTTTGAAATTTCCAAGCAAAAAGCAGGTCTTACTGAAAAAGGTATAGTTGTTATTTCTTACTGAAAAAAGGTATAGTAGTTGTTATTTCTTCCCTTCCATCCTAACCAACCACCTTATAATATCCTTTTTAATAAAGATAACTCCCCAACTGAAACTATTTTAAATCTGTGATATATAGTACAGTACTGTAGTATTCAATTCTCATTAAGGGGCTAGTCCATCTTTACTGTGAGAAGGTTACCATATAAGATATAGAATTCAGAATATCTTTTTAATTGTTTTTCCATATCAGTCTCTAAACAGTGTATTTTGATGTTGATAAGTTTTAGAATGATACATATTTATATTTATAACAATTGAACTATTTTAAACTGATGTTTATTGTCAATATGAATGCAAATCTTGTAAGCGAACTGGGTAGCATGCATACTTGTTATATTTTAGTTAAATATTTTTAAAAAATTCATTGATTTCAAGAATTTAAAAAAGGAAGTTTGGAGTGAAAGTGCTTTTTGCATTGAAAGAATGCTGGCTGTTTCATTAATTTTTTCAGTGCATTTTTAACAATTGAACCATTCTTGTAAAATCTCGTGAATGCACGTATAAGCCTTGTCTTAAAATGTAAACATATGTGATGTGACAAAAATGTTTGTTTACCTATGATATTGTAGTTCCTGATTGTGTATTGCATTTTATATGTATTCAAACACAGAGTCATGTGGTTTGGTGATTTATGGTCTATATGAATGCAAAAGCTCTCAAGCTTGGAGAAACTGGGAATTTTACACAGCAAATGTAAATATTTTTGAATGAAACTTGGCCAGCCTGTTTATTTTTGAAATGCCTCCGTAAAAATAATGTGTGGCAAAATCTGTACATTGATATAAGCCTACTGCAATCTGATTGGACAGTGTTTTTAAGATGATAAATTATTATTTATTTATTAGACTTTGACCAAATGTGACCATCATGTTGATTGTTATAATATTCCACTGTTAAGTTTAACTTACGGTACATGTATGACAAAACATGCATATTATTAATAACTGCAATATTATTAGAGGATGGTCTCTGATTGCTAACTCTTGAAGCTATGGTCAGGTTATTACAGAATCTTAATATGTTTATTATTTAAAAGCCTTTGATTAACTTTGTCAGAAAACATCTTGTAATTGATTTGATTGTCTCTTTAGGTGATAAGGCATTGAGGGAAATTGAGATTGACAAAGTTCTGGATTATATAGCAAATACTGAAAAAGGACGTCCAAAAACCGTCATTGGCCAAGTGTCTGAACAGCCTAGTCTAGATAGTGTGAGGGATAAACTCTTACAAAGGTTTGTTATAAGGTGTTTTTCTTTTATTTCAAACTACCAATGAAATGAAGACAAAATGAAGATTTTACTGTTGCTGAGACTGTAAGCCCTTTTAATTCCTGACAAAATTATGTTTGAAGGTTTATTTTATTTTTTAAAAGCTATGGCTTTATTGACTTGAGCTTTGTATAAAAATTTCAGGCTTCTAGGTTCTTTGCTTTAAGTAAAGAAAATGTTAAAGTTAAACTTTTCAAGGTCTCTATGACCTATAATGAAGGTCAGTGCAAATTTTATAAATTGGTAGGACTCGATTGATGCAAAGGTGCTACATATTAAGGTAAAGCTAGTGGTAGGTCCCCTTGTTCATGAAGAAATGCTAGGCATTTTCCTAGTGTCAGAAATACCTATAATCAAATTTTTTATTATAATTGTGTCCCAGCATTGAAGAAGGAAACACAAGATTGATAGAAACTGTCCTTTGCCTGTAAGCTTGTAGTCTTACATTTCTTCTCTGTAATTAAAAATATAAAGTAAAAAGTTAAAATTCACAATCAGTGAATAAAGAAGCCTATCTGTTTAGATCATTTTGGACTAGAGAATTTTCATTTCCACTTATCTGCTATCATAACAAAATATGAATTCCTTCTTTAAAGGGGTTGAGCTATTGTAAATGAAATGGCATACAAGGGGATCTACATTGGGGTGGAAGTATCAAATAAAAAGCATACAAGGTGATTTACATTGGGGTTGAGTTATTGTAAATAAAATGGCATAAAAGGTGATCTACATTGGGGTGGAAATATCAAATAAAAAGCATACAAGGTGATCTACAATGTACATTGGGGTGGAAATATCAAATTAAAAGCATACAAGGTGATCTACATTGGGGTTGAGTTATTGTAAATGAAATGGCATACAAGGTGATCTACATTGGGGTGGTAATATTGTATGGGGTGGAAATATCAAATAAAAAGCATACAAGGTGATCTACATTGGGGTGGAAATATCAAATTAAAAGCATACAAGGTGATCTACATTAGTGTGGAAATATCAAATAAAAAGCATACAAGGTGATCTACATTGGGGTTGAGTTATTGTAAATGAAATGGTATACAAGGTGATCTACATTGGGCTGGGGATATTGTAAATGAAAAGCATACAAGGTGATCAACATTGGGGTGGGGATATTGTAAATGAAATGGCACACTAGGTGATCTACATTGGGGTGGGGATATTGTAAATGAAAAGGCACACAAGGTGATCTACATTGGGTGGGGATATTGTAAATGAAAAGGCACACAAGGTGATCTACATTGGGGTGGGGATGTTGTAAGTGAAAAGGTTCACAAGGTGATCTACATTGGGGTGGGGATTTTGTAAATGAAAAGGCACACAAGGTGATCTACATTGGGGTTGGGATATTGTAAATGAAAAGGCACACAAGGTGATCTACATTGGGGTGGGGATATTGTAAATGAAAAGGCACACAAGGTGATCTACATTGGGGTGGGGATGTTGTAAGTGAAAAGGTTTACAAGGTGATCTACATTGGGGTGGGGATTTTGTAAATAAAAAGGCACACAAGGTAATTTACATTGGGTTTGGGATATTGTTAATTAAATGGCATACAAGTTGATCTACATTGGGGTGGAGATATTGAAATCAGAAGGCACATAAGGTGATCAACATTGGGCTGGGGACTTTGTAAGTGAAAAGGTACACAAGATGATCTACATTGGGCTGGGGATTTTGTAAATGAAAAGGCACACAAGGGGATCTACATTGGGGTGGAGATATTGTAAATGAAAAGCATACAAGGTGATCAACATTGGGCTGGGGATATTGTAAATGAAAAGGCACACAAGGAGATCTACATTGGGGTGGAGATATTTCAAATGAAAAGGGACACAAGGTGATCTACATTAGGCTGGGGATATTGTAAATGAAAAGGCACACAAGGTTGATCTACACTTGTTTTGATTATTTATTCATTTGATTAATAATCTGATAATAGTCATTAATAGTCAGATTAGCTAGATTTCGAACCTAGATGATAAGAGGCATGTTGATTTGAATTCTTGACACCAAGTCCGTTGAAAATGATATAGATATTTAATTTCTTTTAGCATGGTACTACTCATTTTGTTTTGGTAACTCAAACTTTATATGTATATTTAAAGTTACTTAACCATACACATTATATATTTATTTTAGTGATGACGTCAATGAAGTCGAAGCTAAGGCACGAGCAGACACATTTATGTCAGTTTTAAGTAATGTCATGGAAACCATTTCAATGTTTGTGAGTGACACTAACACAGGGATGAAAAAACAACAGGAAGATCATGGTCAAGCCTCAGAACAATCACAGGGCAAAAAATCAGCACATAATAGTGGGAGATCTTGTTTGTCTGAAAGTAGTAGTGGTATGTTTTCACAATCATCGGACAGTTGTGATGAATATTCTGGACAGAAAATTTTTTATGTTGGTGCTCATAAAAAACATGCTATATCTCACCATACAGGTGCCTCGGTCAAGTCAGTAAATGACCCAAATAGTGATAGTTCATCTGTGTCATCTGATGATGACCTTGATCACAGGAACAGGGATTCTGGAGTTGAGCTTGATTCATCTACAAATAAGTTTACATCTAAGAGTACAAAAAATAATAAGGAGTTATCTTTCTCTAGGCAGTCTAGTGATGAAATGCCATCTTTAGAATTAAGTGAATCAACACTTCCTCATTTATCCAGATCTTCTTCTGGTAAATTAGAGTCTAAGGTTTGTTTGGACAGCAACTTGTCAGAAAAAGAAAGTGGCCTTTTGTCAAGAAGTGTGTCTCAGCAGTCTGAGGGAGAACACAATATCAAACTTAAAAGACAGGCAAAAAGTGATGGTGATTTACTGGTCTCAAAACAAAAAACTGAAGACAGTTTTAAAAATAATGGAAATGGGAATTTTATGGACTGGGTCATAAATAAATTGAAAGAATCAGAAATAAATAAAGGTGAAGATGAAGACAAAGAAGATGAAGCCGCAGGTGAAACTCCAAGTTCTAGGGATAAAATGGTAGCCTCGTCACAGTTCCAGACTTATTATCTTAAAGGTATGTTTAAATGTATGAAATAAAAAATGAATTATGTTGCTTTGGAGACAGCTAATATCCATGGTCTGTGTTATTGGTTATATTTTTACGGAAAAGATTTTGATTATTGTCTGTAGCAATTCAGTGCACTGGGATGCACTTATTCTTACTATCCTCTGTATTCTGTCTTTCAAAATTAAGTCTTGTTTAGACTAGAAACAATTGTTCATGTACTTTATCTTTTTACATCATAAAAAATAAAATTCCGAAACATCATTACTCTGTTTTATTACACCCTGCATCTGTTATGGAATTCAATAATTAGTCCTAACAAAGTTTCTTGTAGTTGAGCTTAACATCAGAAAAAAACTTTTTAAAGTTTCAATCTTTGAATAAAGACCATTAAAACGAGGGTTTTATCTCCAATTGCTTTATATAGAAACCTCTATAAAGACAACCTTTCTATCAAGTCTGTTTATCTGAAGTTCCATGGATGGTCTATATGTACACTTCTATTGCTGTATTTCTGTCTTTGTACCTTAAGGCTTCAGAAACGTTGTGATCATAAGTGACAGGTTATGGATCAGATCACCTCTCCCTGCTTGATTTGAATTCTTTATGGATCAGAACACCTCTCCCTGCTTGATTTGAATTCTTTATGGATCAGAAAACCTCTTCGCTGTTTGATTTGATCCTTTATGGATCAGAACACCTCTCGCTGCTTGATTTGATCCTTTATGGATCAGAACACCTCTTGCTGCTTGATTTGATCCTTATGGATCAGAACACTTCTATCTGCTTGATTTGAATCCTTTATAGATCAGAACACCTCTTGCTGCTTGATTTGATACTTTATGGATCAGAACACCTCTCGCTGCTTGATTTGAATCCTTTATGGATCAGAGCACCTCTCACAGCAAATTTTAGTTCAAGCAAGTCTGTTTATTCACTTGCCTAATTTCAGTGGGTTTTTTGGGGCACTTTAGTTTTTTGCCATTATCTAAGAAATGCATCAATTGAATGAATTTTTACTGGTGCATTAAAGAGTTTACTCTTCTCCTTTGCACTCCTGTGTCTAGAATACATGTACTACAATATTGAACTATTTTTTATAATGTATTTATAGTTTTTAATTAAATTGTTTCAGCTATATTAGGAAGAGGAAGAGGTTTTAATCCACCCACTGTCACAAACAGATGATTATTGGATTAAAGGTAGGTTACAGTACTGTAATAAACATTTTCAGTACAGCAAGATGAATAATGTGTAAAACAATCAAACATCTTCTGTACCTTTGTCTTTAAATACTTTCAAGTTAGTAAATTTTAAATTTCAAGTAAATTTTTGTTCCCCGCTTTCATCAAAAGGGGGGACATTAAGATGGGTTTGTCCATCTGTCTCTCATTCCATTCATCACATTTGACTTCTGTGCAATAACTTTAGTTACAATTATAGGTTTTTAATGAAACTTTGCACAGAGGTAGATTATGACAATAGCTTGCTTGGGACTGATTTTCAGGTCACTAGGCAAAAGGTCAAGGTCACTGACTTTAAATAGAAAATGGGTTTCTGGTCATTTAAAGGTTAACCGTTCAAGAATTTTTAATGAAACTTGGTACAGAGGTAGCTTATGACAAGAGCTTGCTTGGGGTTGATTTTCTGGTCACTGGGCCAAAGGTCAGGGTCAATGTGCAGTGGTTTTGTTTGCCTAAAATTACTACTGAATAAAGGTAGTTTCCCCTTGAGAAATAAGACTAAAATTTCCCAATTTGAAAACTAAAATTCCCCATTAGGCAACAGTGACACACAATCAAATAGTTTAAGTTAAATCCAGTTGTCAAAAACTGTTCTGACAGACAAAAAATGTTAGATATTGTCACAATATAAAATCTTTGCAATGAATTTCAAAATTCTGAGTGTAATATTTGACATAAAAAGGTCCAAATTTTCCCAATCTGAAAGGTGGAAGGTAGTTTTTTAAAACCATAGCAAAATCACTGCTGTGACTATAAATAGATAATGGGTTTCCAGTCATTTAAAAGTTAACCGTTCAAGATTGTTGTTCCCCGCTTTTACCGAAAGGGAGACAAACAAACGATATAGTTCCAATTTCCCTCTTTGCATTTTATGCTAGGACTGTCCATATTATCCCTGATATATCATTACAATTACAGAAGTCTATTTCATTTGAAAGCGGGGGACATAAATTCTATGAATTTGCTTCTTATAATTATTCTTGAAAATTAAAAAATTGGGTAAAAAATTTTAAAACTTTATACAGTTATAAGATTAGAAAATTAAATAATTATAAGCCAGTGATCAAGATGGTCATACATTGACTTCTGAAAATTTTATATTTAACAGTTAAATCAAAGGTCAATAAATTTAACAAGAAAAAATGCATATTTATTACAGAGATGTGATTCAGGTCTGACTATGTGAAATCAACTGTCTTATTTACATGTATGTGTCTTCAATAAATTGTTTCAGTGGTCGTTAAAGGCCCTTTTATTCTCCGACACCTCTTACACACACTCCTGATTGACCATCGGCTGTCTTACAGGTATTGATTTTAACAGTTAATTGTTCTCATGTTTTATTCATACAGGAGGACGTTGGGGAAGAGGACATACCTGAGACTGGTTTGAAAATACCTATTGTAATTCTGAAAACAACTCATGTTTGATGATATCTTACAGACTTTGTGGCATAATATTAAAGAAGTGTAAAAAATGTACAGAAACATGGAGTTCTAGATACTTAGATGTGTCAAACAGTGTATAACGAGCAAAGCCTCAAGCTGTATTGGACTATTCATGTGAAGTAATGGAGTTTAAACACAGAATTGATAGTGTTGTCAGCCAAAAGATAGTTGTAAATATGTGTTTTATACATAGAACATGTATATCTAGCAAATATTATAGTTAAGTATGACAACAACAAAGTATGTTTTTTCAGAATTTGTTTGTCACTAATATTTTAGAACGAAAGTGACTTGATGCATGTTTGTAAATTGAAACTGACCTAGTTGACATCTAAAAAGGCAAAAGTTTAAGACTCTTGTTATTGTAAGTGAAGTTCTCTTGATCTGTATTACATGTAAAAGTGCTTTTACAGCAAAGTTTAAAAAAGAAATTTTAATATTTAGTTCCTAATGATAAGCACATGCAAATATATATATATATGTTTATATATATATGACTGTGTCTTTTCTGAAATTTAATTTACATAAGAAGAGGTACCTAAAATGATTGGTTGTGTGTAAGAGTTACCTAACCTGATTGGGTGTGTGTAAGAGTTACCTAATCTGATTGGTTGTGTATTGTAATATTTTCTAGATATACGAGTATATTTTGTATATAGTGTTAGAAGTTAACATTATTATAATGATGTTAAATGGAGTTCTCCAATGTACATTATAGTATCTGTAAACATTCGTGTTAAACTATCACATCTGGTACTATGTACTGATCAGGGGCCCGAGTAGTGGAATGGTGTAAGATTCTGGTATTTGTGTCGCAGTGCTTGTCAATCCTAAGGTTCAAATTCAATTTAAGCAGAAATATGTACTGTTAAAAGAAAGTTTGTCAATTCATTTAACAAAATTTTATGATTTTTTTCATTTTCCACCAACATCCAGGAAATAACTGCATCAATATAAGCGAAACATTTTGAAATGATTTCAAACATCATAATTACTATATTTTACTTTTTACAAGTATTTATGAAAATATTTCTTTGAAATTTACCATTTACTGTCAATTTTCTTTATACATGTAATATAACATTCTGTGAGCAATTAAATATGTTAAATAGTTAAATTGTTTTGTATACATAAAGCCTTGTCTACCTTGAAGTTCTGACTGTTATACTTGTCCTTGTTGAAAGTGGGAGCCTTAATAAATGTCTGATTGGCCTACAACTTTGGCGACTTTCACCCCAGACAATCAAATCCACTTGGACAGAACCCATTGTATTACAAGTTTTTAGTTCACTTGCCAAAGGTTAATGGTTTTTTTGCTGGGTATTCAGATTCTTATCCTTTTTAGAACTGTCTTAGTATAAATGAAGAATCTTGACTGGGTCATAAATGTATAATCTTGATATAAAAATTATGAAGTAGACTATAATTGTTTCTTAAGATGAAAATTTAATCTTGTCCAATGAAAATTTGCTTTTCTTTAGGAAGAAAATATACGTCTATATATAATCCCAGACACAACATATATTACTAAATTTGCAACCTATGATAAAAAGGCAATATTTTTTTTTAAATCATGTTCTCTACAAAATATATCATTTATCATTTCACAAAAAATGACCTCTGAAAATAATGGGGTAATAATGTAAAGTGTATTAGGAAAACTAATTTATCTAGTCATTTGATTTTATAAAAGTTTTCTGTCTTTTATTTGAAAAAAAAATTTAAATTTTTTTTATCAATTTTTAGATCATCTTCTTTGATTTCCCATTTCTTATACATGTACTTTGATCTTTCATCTTTTACTCATATTTCAATATGCCCTATTGTGTTCACATATTAGAGTGCAATTTCCATATACCTGTAATCATAAAGTTTTATTTACATTTATTTTATGGTTTTACTATTATTGTATGTTTCTCAGTAGCATGTGAGATGTTCTATTATTTCATGTGTTTTTAGTTTAACATTTGTTATCTCCCTTTTCATGAGATGCTGTTTGAGAAAAGCCCTTTTTATTACCTACAGAAAAGAATATACAACTGCACTGCATTTTTAAAAATAAGAAATTCGAACAATTATTGATGAACAAAAAAAAACATTGGCATTTTTAACAATAAGATTTTCTGTGTCGTCATGGTTAGCCTTTCTTGATTTTTTTTTATGCAATTTCAATTGATTTAAGAATTTTTTGCATGGTGTAAAAAAATGACATTCCACTTTTGCATACAAGTTTTTTGAAATAAGCGTTGCACTAAATTTACAGTATTCTTTAGTTGAATTTTATAATAATGGTTTTGAAAATATATATGTATATTATTGTATGGGTATATTATTATATCTGAGAAAAAGCAATATTTTATGTGTTTTATCTTGGCTTATATGAAAAAAAAATCAATGAATTTGTATTTGAATGATTGAGTAAAATATATGTGTAGGTATGTTATGTATATAGGTTATAATGTGAGGAAGAAAATAAAAAAGTGATGATGGGTTTATTGTATGGAAAATCTGTCAGAAGCAAAAGAAGTTACTACATGTATTTCTATACATGTACATGTACATTGTATGTGGTATTAATAAATACTTTGTCTTTAGATAAGTAGATTCATAGAAAATCTTATTTGCTTATTATCACCTATACTTAGAATTATGAGATAGATTCTGAAGAAAGTACAGTATTAAGGTAGGTTTTAATCAGCAAATGCTGATTAAAACACCTTTAAGCTTTAGAACTCGTCATATTTATGGATGGGCAGTTATTAATTTTTAACCACTTTTACATGTCTTTGTTATCTGTTAAATAAGAATAGTATTTACAAGTGTGAAAACAAATTGAAAAAAGTCATTTTTGGGTAGTTCTAATTTTAAGTCGCATCACAACCTTGATTTCAAACCAAACATAAACTTATAATGTTTTCCTGAAAGGGGTAGTTAAGCACAGCAAAAAAAAAAAGGACATACATATTATACACATGTACATTGTTTGCAGAAAAGTAAGTATTTTGCCAGTATTACTTATATTATTGTTTATTTTTATACATAGAAATAGTTGATATATTTTTGTTTATTCCAATGTTGATATTGCTGTTAATCATTCTTGTTTCAGGCAATATTTTTGTATATTCCAATGTTGATATTGCTATTAATCTTGCATGTTTCAGGCAATATTTTTGTATATTCCAATATTGATATTGCTGTTAATCTTGCATGTTTCAGGCAATATTTTTGTATGTTCCAATGTTGATATTGCTGTTAATCTTGCTTGTTTTAGGCAGTAAATAGCTTTCAAACAAGTCATCATCCATCTTGTTGGTATCAAGACACTTGTAAAGTTGTCTGTTATTGGTCTTGTCAAAATGTCCTAAGCTAAAACACTAGTAAAATGTTATTGTATTATTATTCTAGTTGCTGGTATTTTATATTTGTTAGGCAGGCCTGTCACATGATCTTATATTTGGCAGGTACTTGTTTTATAAAAGTTAAACAGCATTGCAATTTAGAGGTGAGAAAACGTGTATATTACATGTTACTCTGGAATGAGATCTGGAATTTTGCTTAAAGTATGTTACAATCAAATTTAATCTCATTCCTGTGGAAAAATAGGACTTACCAATTCCACAGCACATGAATCTTAAGTAAATTTCTTGAGAGCCTTTTGAGCATGGTAAATTTTATGTTTTTGAAGAATCTTTGGTGTGATGAAATAACATCTAACTGGGAAAAACATAGAAAATGTACAATTATGAATGAGAATATTACATTAACATTTTGTTAGTATTTAGATCTTTTGACATTTGTTCTTTTTTTAGATTTAAAAAAAAAACAACAAATAAGCATGTATAATGAATAATGAAGACAAACAATTTTTGATATGAAAGTTGTATCCATGATGCATATATAAATGTGTAAATTAACAAACAATATTGTCAAAAAAGTGTATCCATTATATAACGGTATATATTAATTTACAAAACATAATGTTACAATTTTATATATTTTCATCCTAAGAGAGTTGTTTACTGATCCACAATAAAAAGAAATCTCGAGGTGAAAAGTAAACTTTTTTTTAGAGAAATTGAACATAGAATATTTGAAGAGGAATGAGAAAACCCTGTATGGTTAAAGAATTTTGGCACATTAATTTAGGGTTGGCTGTTAAAGCAAATTTAAAAGTAATAATAGTTTGATTTTCTTAAAATAATTCAACCATTTTTCAGTATTATCAATATTATATTTTTCCATCTTGTAGAACCAGCTTTTTACTAAAAAATGGTGATATGACATTATTTTGTGGTGTTGTCATAGTAATATGAACTTGATTTTAATCATAAAACATATTTAATGTACAGTGTAATGATTAAGAAGTTGACTTACCTCCATTTTTATGATAATGTGAGATGCATGTACAATGTATATGATATAAAAGAATTTTATTCAGAAAGTTTTACATAAAACACTTTAGAATCTCATTTTGATGGTTTTTCAAACCATATACATTAACACTAATATGTGTTCATGTATATATATATATAATAAATTATATATATATATATATATATATATATATATATATATATATATATATATATATATATATATATATACAGCTTATGAAAGATTTATAAAAGCTGGTTGAGAATAAAATGTGAATATAGAAAGTGTATTTATGTTGAAATGAAGCTGTTATGAAGGGACAGTTTTAAAGCATTTCCTTGAACAATTATCTTTAGATCTCATGACCGAGAACAAAAATTCAGTGGCCAAGGCTGAGATCTTGACTCAAATTGCCTTTTTCCCCCCAATTCTTACTTACTTGCTTGCTGCCCTTGATGCCTTTGGCGTATAGGGCAGTAACTTTCCTCGTTACTGTTTCTGTAACAATACTTTTTTTATGAGTTAGGTTTGTTAGCCCTAAGTTCAACCCCCTGGACTCAGAGGGCCAGCGATTTTCTGTCAAGGTATCCTTCCCTTAGCCTTGGGTTCCAGTTAATGCAATGCGCTGGACGCTCACCTATTGCCATTGCCACTTAGGTACTAAAGCATTTCTAGGGTCACCATGAGGAGGTGTGACATGTGACTTGCTGGCAGAACCTATTTAGAGTCGGTGGGTATCAATTTGAGGTTTTAAGTGGTGAGACCTAGTGGCATAAGTATCACCCCTTGAGACCCTAACCAGCATTTGACAGTTTTTCTTTAATGTAAGCACAAAATTGTACCCGGTTCATTTGTTTAATATCTTGAAAGTGAATGGGTCTGAAATAAAATTTAAAAAAAAATATAAAAAACCGGTTTTATTGAGATTTGGAACTAACCTGCTGGTAATGAACCTGGGACTAGTGCATTGTTTTTGTTCTTGTAAAAATAGTAAAACTTATGTCATATTGAATGTAAATTTAGCTGTTCTGGGACATAATAAGTCTCAAGTTTTTAGTCAAGGTGGTGAAAATGGCTAAATTGTAGGAAAAGGATATACCGGTACTATATATACATATAGTCAGACTTTTCTATGAAACCATTCGAAGGTCAAAGGGGTCTTGCACAAGTTGCCTTTATATACATTTGAAATGATGTAATAGGGTCATCTTAACAGATGGTCTACCAGTAATTTTGAGAGATGCTCGTACTTTTAGAGAGCAGGTGCTAGTTTCATTCTAGAAGACCTAGAAACATATACAGGTACAATTTTATTAGTTTCTGAGATGTCTATAAATTCAAGATGTTATTTTGAAGTTCTTTAAAAATTGATATGATATTATTTTAGTTTTAGTTTTATAAATTTAATTTTAAAGGGCACCTGTTCAATTATTTCCAAAATTATTGAAATTAAGGAAAATTTTTCCTTGGGCTCAAGGTTAGTAAAAGGACAGTCATTGAACCAGTTCAGGTTCTAATTGATCAAAGCTTAATAAAGGTATTAGTTACATCAATAGCAAATTACCAGGTCCTACTTTAATTAAGGTGCAAGTATACTGATTAACTGAATTTTACTTTGTGCACCTGGTGCCAGATAAAACTCTGATAAATTGTTAAGTCGTGTGTAGTTAATATTGTTATATATGTGATTATGGTGCAGAGTTTGTTATTTCTGGCGCAAATTTATGTGAACATGAATATTTTTATGATGTTTCAATTTTTAATTACTTATTTTGATGTTATTTTTTTTGAAAGGTAAAAATTAAAACTATAAATAAAAGTGAAAGTGGAAATTAGTTTGATCACTGCAATAAAAGCCATGAAAATTAACCTGTTAACAGTCATACATTTAACACTTTTTTTAATTTGTCAGATGTTATCTTCCTCAGTGTATTTTAAACAAGACATAAAAAGTCTTGACTAAAGCATGTCATATTAACACCAATTGGTAGATAGTATGGCACTGTTCAAGTTATATTAACAGTGATTTGTTTTGAGTATTTTATGGTACAAAAATATTAATACAGTACAAATACAGATATCCTTATTATGATAGCCCTCCTTAACTTTTAACTTTGTTAACTCACTTGCCACCATAGTATTTTGAAGTCCCAAACTCTATGTTTTTTTAAAATACTTATATAATACTAAAAAATCTTCCCAAACAAATGGTGGCAAACTAATTCTACATAGTTTTGAAATTGAAGTGTTACATGTGAAAAACGATCTCTAAAGTCGGTTTAAAAAACCTGTCAATCCTATAGAAGAAACTAAGGTGCTAGGTGAGACATATAGTGTCAAGAAATTATTATTATTTTACTATATTATACTTGCTAAACCATTCCGCTCCATATAATAAAATACTTTAGGATAATTTATAATAACACATAGCAATGTGGAACCAGTCACACACACACACAAACACACACACACACATGCTGTGGATTAAGTACTTTTATTTCACACACACACACACATGCTGTGGATTAACTACTTTTATTTCACACACGCACGCACACACACACATGCTGTGGATCAACTACTTTTATTTCACACACACACACACACACACATGCTGTGGATTACCAGGTAAGTACTTTTATTTCACACACACACACACACATGCTGTGGATTAAGTACTTTTATTTCACACACACACACACACATGCTGTGGATTAAGTACTTTTATTCCACATACACACACACACACACACACCTGTTGGATTTCTTTGAAGAAAGTACCATGTGAAATATTAGAAAATTTTGCTAAGTGTATTAGCAAATAGTTGAGTTTATAATCATTGTTTGGTAGCAACTTGTAAATTAGGTTTATATATAGAACAGGAAAACATTATATATACATTGTATTTTTATGCTAGTTAATATAGTTCATATAAATCTGTTACAGTAGTGTTTTATAATTTGATATTATGTTTGTTATTGTAAATTTGGTAATTTGGTGCTTCCTTGCATTTGGTATAAGGCAGATACTAAGCATATTCACATAATATCATTGTGTGAAATCATTCACGGAAGAAAATTTAAAAAATTGAAATTTTCAATGTGTTTTTAATGTGAATACTTGAATTTTCAGAATTGATAATTTTTTTTCTAGTTTATTCACATTGTTTAAACTAAAATCAGACATAGTTCATTGGTCTTGATTTTTCAATTACATGTATTAGTATTCTAATTTGATAATTTTAAGTCATTTTTAGCTCAACTGGCTATAGCCAGCTGAGCTTATGGCATGGTTTTGCGTGCGTCCGTGCGTAAACTTTAATCTTCTCCTCTGAAACCACTGGGCCAATTGGAACCAAATTTGGTGTGGAAGGTCCCTAGGTGGGGTAGACCAAAGTTTGTACCAGGCGACCCCGCCCGACATCCAAGATGGCCGCTGTTACTATAAATAGCAAAATCACATAAATAGCCATTGCTGAGTCATTTGTTAACCGTTTTTGTTCAAATTTGAAAGGTAGAGAGTAGATAGCAGGGCATTCAATATATGTAACGGGTTTTGATGAGAAATTTTTCGTTGACCCGATTTTTACGAATTATGCAAATGAGGTGTAATATTTAATAAATTCTTTGAAAATCTTCTCCTCTGCAACCACTTGGCCAATTGGAACCAAATTTGGTGTGGAAGGTCCCTAGGTGGGGTAGACCAAAGTTTGTACCAGGCGACCCCGCCTGACATCCAAGATGGCCGCTGTTTCTATAAATAGCAAAAACACATAAACAGCCATTGCTGAGTCATTTTTTAACTGTTTTTGTTCAAATTTGAAATGTAGAGAGTAGATAGCGGGGCATTCAACATATTTAAAGGGTTTTTATGAGAACTTTTTCGTTGACCCAATTTTCAAGAATTATGCTTAAGGTGTAATATTTAATGAAATCTTTGAAAGTCTTCTCCTCTGAAACAACTGGGCCAATTGGAATGAAATTTTGTGTGGAAGGTCCAAATGTCAGCCTGACTAAAGGTGGTACCAGGCAACCCGGCCTGACATCCAAGATGGCCTTCATAACTAAAAATAGAAAAAAAAAGACCATTGTTGATCTTTTTTTCCACCAATTGAGCTCAAATTTTAAATATAGAAAGTATACTGTATGGGATTCAAAATATATAATATTCTTTTCTGAGAAAATTTTTATTGACCCAATTTTCAAGAAATATGCAAATTAGGTGTAATATTTAGTAAAAATCTTTTCCTCTAAAATCACTGTGCGAATTGGAACCAAACTTCCTGTGGAAGGTTCCTACATCGGCCTAAAAAAAGTTTGAACCAGTCTAAGATGCCTGTTGTTACTAGATATATATATATATATATATATATATATATATATATATATATATATATATATATATATATATAAAATAGCCATAGTGGATCCATTCTAAGCTCAACTGGCTGAACCCAGCTGAGTTTATGGCATAGTGAAGCATGCCTGCATGTGTGTGTTGCAAAGTAGGCTTCATTGAAGCAAAAATGGTCATAAGCTCAATTTATTTCCCATCTTAAGCTGATGAACCAATTATGGTAACCACATCACATTGTCTTAAAGGCACCACAGTGGCTGTGTGGTCTTAAACATTCGATGTTATGAATCACAGCACCTTTCACCCCTGACATTGTGCATTAATGCCAAGTGGGCTAGCACTTCATCTTTAAAAGTTTGTCAGTTAACTTGCTGCTTGGTCGTGGTTTTCACCTATAATCCAGTGTCCTCCACCACTTCCAAAATTGACAGTCTCCATATAAGTGAAATATTCTTGAGTTGAACGTTAAACAGCATTTCAATCAAAAACAAACATTGTCTTACATATGCAGCCAGTTGAGCATCAAAGGCCCTATTGGGCCTCTTGTTTTAAACAAAATTTTTAACTATTTACATCAGATGACAAAATAATTAGCATAAATATCATCCTTATTTCATCTACATAATGTATGTTTTTAATACATTGTATTTGAACTACAGTAGATATATAACATTCTGTGTTATTTATAGTTAGTTAATAGTAGTAGTTACATTTAGCTATGTTACATTCTTTTACAGTATGAAAAATTAATCTTTTTTTACCATTTTAATTGCAAGTTTATTATTAAAATTGAATTAAGTATTTAAAAGCCTTGTATTATAATTGCTTACTAGGCACTTCCACAGGCAAAGCAATTATTTGCTCTTTCCATTTTGGTATCAACAAGAAAGGAGTGAATAAAACATATTACTGGACCATACACTGTAATACACTGGTTTAAGATAATATTTGAGACATCATCATCTGCGTCAGGGCATATATTATCATATTGTACTGTCACTTCTTCATTACCATCCTTGTGTCTCAGAGGTAGAGCGTCTGCCTCAAGAGCAAAGGGTCATGGATTCAAACCACAGCTGGGTCCTTTTTAAGACTTTGAAGTTTAAGATATTTTTCCTCACCTGGTACTTTGTTACACTTTTTCTACATCTGGAACACATTCATAAGAGGGCAAAGTATCAACTGGTTCTGTTAGTGTTGGAATAATCTAATCAGATGAGTATTATTGGTCCATAATTGATTGTCACATTTTTTTCTAAATATTTCTTTTATTCAAATCTTTCCTCATAAAAATAAAAGTAAGATTGAATTAAAAACCACTCACCTAACCAAATTCTATTTTTAAATGAAAAATTCTTCTCTGAATTCTTCTGTACATATAGCAGATTCAGGAAAAAAGCTGAAATTTAATGACTAATGATCCAATTGGGCCTCACCCAAGATTACATAGGGTATTTTAAGGTTAACAAAGTTCAAATATATGCAAATCACATTTTCTTACTACATGGTGTTGAATTAAAAAGAAATTGAAATAAAAAAAATGCAATAGATATAGTTTAAAAAGTTTTGTTTTGTTTTTTTTCAATCAAAAATTGTAGGAAAGAGCCATAAGTTAATAATTGGGTATTCGTTGTTGTTCGGATTTTCAAGGGTTATCATGAATATTCAAATCATGACAACACATCTTATATATATGGTAAACTAGGAAGGTGCAAAAGGGATATTTCGGACATAGTTAATTTGTTATCTTGTTAAAAACATTAAAAAATTGCTATACGTACAAAATTTAATTTTGAATAAGTCTGGTTATTTTTCCCAATTAGGTCAATAAATTTTACATGGAATTTTGGTGTTTTTGAATGATGTTGTTAAAATTGGGGTTTTATTCTTCAAATATGTATATGACAAACAATTATGGAACAATAACAGTATGCTTCACTGTGGCATAATGACTCGGTAAGTTAGCACTTTAAACAATAAATTGCACTGAGCGTACGCTAGTGCAAGACAAACCATAATACACACTTGCACATCTCACACATAACAGAACTTGCATTTGGATAAATCCTTAAAGATTTATGAACTTATTGCAAGTAGTGTAATAATACTGGTGCAATGTTAAAACAATAACATACCCAACCAAACTATCACTCTATAATAGTTTTAAGCATGGGTGTTTAAGCATTTTATTTGGGATGGTTGGCATTTTATACTCTTGTCAATGGGTTCTGGAATAAATTGTGAAGGTATTAATCCAAGTGATTTCCTTCCCACATCAAGATTTTGGAACTTCTTATAGGACCTGAAAAAAAATGGCACAAAGTCACAGAGGTATATAACCCTCACTGGTAAGTTGTGAACTCTTGAAATTTCATGTATAGCTAGCCATTATGATATAAGTGAAATAGTCTTTGGCTTGCATGTGAAATTGCATTTGAAAAAGAACAAGAATTCCGCGGAATTAAATGTCTCGTCTGGTTAGTTTTTGACTTTAACATAAACTTTCACATTTTGACACGCCGTCACCGCTGCTGACACTGGAAAAGTAACACCTAAGTATCGCCTTATGGCGATGCCAGGCTCGACAAAAACTATTACACTGGCATGCAGATTACATCAACTCTCACCAGCAAGGTCTTAAACTGAATCAAACAGATTAGTAAGTTTGTCAGTTTGTTTGCTTAAGGTTGATGGTTTTCTACAGTTCCATCCACTATCCCAAAACTGGGCTTCTATGTAACAAGGTATAAACACTAACTCCACTCTTTACCAAAATTATATTTGAGTAAGGACATTTTACAGCCTAGCTTATTGAGATTATGGATTATAAAACTTTATTTCTAGAAGGCTCTAGAAATATTGACAAGAGCCTGAGTGGTTAGAGTTCTTATGCAGGATTCTTTAAACATTTTGTCAAGTACAAATGTCAAGCATCTATCAGTTGGCACCCTAAGTTCTAAAGTTTCAGATATGATTATATATTATCTTGTAATTGAAAAACCAGTTGATAAAATAGATTATTTATTCTGTTGATATATTTCTAACAAACAGTTAATAAAGACAAATTTCCCAAAAAATTAATTCACATAATATGCATATTGAATACTGTTGATAAATAATAAAAACAAAGTACAGAATTGAAAATTTGGCAACAAATAGATGATATATAAACATCTGAGCACACATTTCTTGAACATGTGCAATACACAACAGAATTGAAAATTCTGCAATAAACATGATATATATATATAAATATATATATATATATATATATATATATATATATATATATATATATATATATACCAGTAACCATCTGAAAGCTCATCTCTTGAGTTATTGATTGTTTACATCACATTGTAACACATGAAACATTTACATTATTGTTTTACCCAACATTTTACTACTGTACCCTTAAACTGAATTCAAGGCAGTAGAGTGAAAACTAGCTAATTCTATTGGTCTTCTTGGTACTAAAAGTACTGTAAAATCACAAATATTCGTGGGGGATTAAATTTCGTTATTTTCGTGGGTTTTTGAAAACCACGAAATTAAATGTCATTGAAAATTTTTAATTTCCATTGCCCTCAATGGGATTTATTTTCACAAAACTGAATTCCACGAAAATTTCTTCCAATAGAATTTTTTAAAAATGCAAAACCACGAAATTTTAACCCAACAAATATTAATGATTCTACAGTAGTTAATTTTGCTCATTCATAAATTAAAAAACATAATCTATCTTTGGCTTTTACACATAATATATTTTATCCTTTACACAAAAGTATTTTGTAAATATTGCTGATGCTAATACTGTATTAATTATGCCATAAAGATTATATGGTATAAGTACTGAATAATTGACACTGCATATAAAAATACTTTGTTCAACACTAAAAATGTAAATGTTTGATATACAATCCATAATCCTTTGTTATTAAGACCCCAAACATACCTGAGGAAATAGGAAATTTTAATTAAATTATTTTTAAAATGCTGTTTGAGTTACTTAATATTCAGAAGCAAAAACAAGTACTTTCTGGAAAGGTCGATCAAGAAAATATAAAGAATGAAAACTGAAATGATGTTCAATCATTTAAAAAGGTAACATGAACAAAAATTTGTTAAGTTTAACCTAAATATTGGTAAAGATTTATGCAATGACAGAGAACAATTCAAGTTTCTTCATCTGTAATGAAATTATGTTTTAAGTACCTGTAGAAATAGGCCCTCCTGTTCATTAAAAAGATGTCAAGCATTATTCCTATTTAGGGTCACTGTGTTCTTCAATGAAGGTAAAGGTCATCTACCAAAACAGACTGGATTGGGCTTAATCCAGGCAAATTCTCTTTCAGGTTTCATAACCAAACTTTATATTTCACAATTGCGTTTCTTTTCAAAGTCAATCATCTACAGAGTATATATAAAAAGTATTCTTGTATGCACTCAATTTTTCAAAGGGAAAATGAAAAGACTATCAAAATATGTCAAAAAGGGATGTACAGTGACAAAATGGATTCAATAGCATAAGTGTGATGTCTTTATGACATCATCAGCAAATAAATATTAAAATCATCATTTCAAATGTGTACATAATTGATTTTTTATTTTTCAATGAGATGTAAGCATCAATTTTTCATTTTAACTGTAATTTTGGGGTAAAAAATGGTCTCAATCTCACATACCTAGTTTTTAAATTTTGTTCTTTATTTTTGTTTTGTGAGATAACACATCATACTTAAACAAAAAAAAAACATATATTAAATGGAGCACAAAACTACAAAGCAAGTTATATCCATCTTAAAACCATTTGTTAATAGTCCTTTTACCTATAGGCTGAATTAACAACGCTACATGTATGTAAATTTCCAATGGTAGCAATATCAAAATTTTTAATGTACATGTAACTTTTCATCAATACAGGTAGTCCAACCTATTTCACTTACTATAATAACAGGGAAATAGCTTGAATATATGTAACAAATAACCCTATACTTTAAGATATTCTCAGATATATAATTCACCCAGCACAAAATTTTGACCTCATTAATATTTAACACAGAGCTACCAATAAAGTGTAAATTTGCTTTTAATGCTGATTATATTAAATACATATACCTAACATGATAATCAATTATTTTTATTAATATTTTAATTCTTCTAATTAAGATAAGTGTATAAGATGTAACAAAAGCAAACCTGACCACCAGCATGCTAAAAATGTTTAGTAAATATATTTTGATTCATCGACCATAATTACTTAAACATCATACATTTGTACATGTACCTGACACTTATATATAGACAAAAAAAAGTTAACATGTAAATGTATCTCTAAGCTGTCGTTCAGTAAGACGTGTAAATATATTTACCAGTAAATAACAAACAATCATTAATACATTACTAAAATAATTATTACAGCAGTGCTCATTCATTTCAGACTTTTTATATGAAGGTACTTATCACTCTTCAGATATTAACAACCTGACAAAAAAAATTACGAAAAAATTATTTATGCTCTGAATACAACTATACAATATAGCGATATATTATGCTGCTTAGGTAGATAACAATTTAAACAATTTTACTGGTAACTAAAATTTAAGAATACAAAATTTAAATACAGAAACATTATACAGTACCTCAAGTGTGTGTTTGTGTGTGTGTGTGTGTGTGTGTGTGTGAGTAAAAGTAATAAGTAATAGTATCTTGATATCATTAAATACAAATAAAAATGTTTAATACTGAAACTTATATAGCTGTGTGATACAATACTCTTGAGCAGGTAAAAATTGAATTTTCTATTAATGAAGTTCACAAAACTAAAACATATAAGGCTATTAGCAGAAATACTTGAAGTTATAACCTTGTTATGGCCTTTTGTCCAATTCTATTGAAGTCTTTGTATTCTGTCATTTTTAAGTTATAGAAAAGAAAAAAAGCACCTAACTAATAAAACGCTGGTCCCAGGATATCATAAATATAAGTTTTCTTTAAATTTGTGCAACTGTTTAGCTTAATTAATTGGTACTAGTGTGCTTGGCTTAGTGGTTTAACTGGTTAATCTCTGACATTGTTGGCGGTGAGAATCAATGTGATCCGTAAGTATGTGCTTTCGAGTGGTCTAAAGCACACACTTACAGATCACAATGCCTCTCACCGCCTGGGTTTGAATCCCACTTGGGACAGATCCTAGTGTGAAAAAGTTTATCAATTTGCTTGCCGAAGGTCGGTGGTTTTCTCCAGGCACTCCGGTTTCCTCCACCATCCCAGAACTGACCGCCTCATATAAGTGAAAGATTCTTGACTGGGGCATAAAACACCATTACTCCACTCACTCCACTTTCTGACATTGTTGAAATGCTTTCACAAACTTGTTAACCATATAAGATAAATCCCCAAACAATTTGTATAATTGTGTCTAGTTGTGAATAGTAGTAAAACCGTTGATGTTTATCAACCATATCATTGACAAAATAAATTCACTTATATATCATAAATAAGATGAAAGCATTAATGTAAATATCAATTAAAAAGAAAAAAAATTATAAAGCACACTTTAAGGAAAATATATAAAACAAGTTTACATTAACTGCTATTGCAGTAAAAATAGATCTCACGATTTTTGTATCATAACAGAAAACTTTAACGTTTTCAAAAAAGATCAATTTCTTTAAGTTTAAAGCAAAATATTATGATAAATTATTTGTAAACATAATACATATATGTATTACTCCAGATTTAAAAACTTATACACATATGAAAAACAGCACATGGTTTTTTCTATCTGACCTGAGTTCTGGTAAATATTTCTAACTTTTATGTATATTGTACAAAACAAAAGTAGGAAGAAATAGGACTGGTCTAAATTATTTGCAATATCAATATTTTCATTCAAAAGATTCCGTAACAATCACAATAATGTGTGATAATTACACTACCATGTTTTATTCTTCAACAATATCTTATTTTCATCTACGATTACATCGTGCAGATAAAGGACTAGAGCAGGTATTAAATCAGTAACAAATACCCTGATGTTAACATTCTTATGGAAGTTAGCAATACACATGTATCACAATAAAACATCTACTGAAATAAAAAAAAGTTCTTTTACGTATAAATCAAGAATTTTTTAAAGTTATGTACAACTGTATAAATCACCAGAATTCACACAATATCAGTAAATATCTGTAAAAACACTTGTATATACAGAAAAATCTCAAGATATCCACCGGTTTTTCATGACAACCATAGTCAATGAACAGCTAAATACTAAAACTTTTGTAACTGAAAAGAAATGTTATATACAGTAAAACCTAAAGTAGTGACCACCTTTATATTAAGACATGTCTATAACACTCTGTGTTCTGTAGTCAAATTTCAACCAAAAAGAATCTCTATATAAACCGTTTATATAGTCCATATTTCCGAGATCTCATGGCTGGTCATTATATAAAAGTCTTACTGTATCTGACATCAAATAATACACCTTTCTTTTATATACATGTATATATATTTTTTTTGAATGTGTTTAACCTTAAAATTTGTAAAATTTGATCAATATTTTGTTCTAAGTAAATATCAAAAATTAGATATTTTGTATTATGAATTCTTCTAGTAATTTAACCAACAATTTGTTTTATTTACATTGTTAATATAACAAGGTAATTAGTTTGAAGAGATTGGTTTAAAATATTATTAAAACGTCAGAAAATAAAATCATTATAAAAAAGAAAACATATAAATAGCACTTTATATACTTTGTTAAAAAGTCAACAACAAGTGATATGCCTGCCCAGTTTAAATAGAAACAGAAAAGGGTCTGCAAGTCTTGTTATGTGACCAGCAAGAATTTGCAAGACCAGGGGTAGAACAAAAAGTTTGAGTTAATAAACCATATCATATAACAGCATGAAACTAAAGTTGACCATTACATCAGTGGCTCAGATGCTTGAGGATTCGACTTGGTAGTGATAGGTTGTGGGTTCAAACCCAGACTGGGTCATATACAAGACTTTAAAATTTGAGATAATGCTTCATAGCCTGGCACAAAACATAAGACAGAGTATTGACTCTGAGGAGTGTTAATTATGCATGTCTTTGGCACGCTGACATAGTGACTGATGTGATGTTAAACAACATTACAACTAATTGCAACCAACCAATAACAAACTTGACATAACAAACAACTTCTTTTTACATTAAAGCTTGGGTAATGCTTTTATAAATAAATACAAAATCAAAGATTTTAAACAAGACTTGTAGACCCTATAATAACGTATAGAATTTTACACTGGGTAATTTTCCTAAACTTTATCTTAATTATAAAACACTATCTGCTGCATAAGTTAACCATTTCTTTGTAGTTTCATATGTTAAGAAGAGTGCACCAGTTGATGGGAATGTCCTAACAACTGTTGGTCCAAGTCCTTTATATAAAGCTCTCATACCTGAAAAATTAAAACTAAGTATTTGACATGCAACAATTGATATACAAATTTTCAAACTGTTTGATTTGTGGTATACTCCTTTTAAACTCTGGTTAAAATCATCATGCATACAATGAAGAGGTAAGTTAACTAAATCATGGAGAAAACTGAAAATTGTATAAACCACAAAAGTTTGAATGAATCAACATTAATTCCTTTAAAGTTATCTGTAGAAATAGTGTTGATTTGTAAAGGATTCTGTGGTTCAAAAAATTTAGTTTAAAGACGGGATGCTAACATGAGGTATTAATAAGATATACATTTCAGGTCACTGTGTATATCTTAGTGGAAGCAGCCATTGCTTAGTGGTACTTATTGACTTAATGCACTAACATTAAATGTGGTAACTCATGTTTTGACATACTAGTAACCTATTATTTAAGGCCTGATCAAGGGGAACCAAACTAACTGCATTTTTGGACTGAACAATGATTGAAAGTAATTTTACAATAAAAATATAATTCCTACAAAATTCAAAGCCTTTTTAGGCAGGATCTTGGTATCAATACATTGCATGTGTCAAAGTTGGATCCTGAGGTAACAGCACATTGAGTATTCCCAGGTAAGAGAAGGATCATAGTGATATATTGGTATGTTTATCAGAAAAACAAACCTTCTTGTCTGTAGATAGACATCAGTGTGGGTAGAAATTTTGGAGCTTTCTTTCCTACTACACTCTCTACTTGTATTCGAGATTTAACTACATCTGTTGGAAATATTGAAGTCCATAATGCCACACCCCCAATTCCACCAGAGATCACAGTCCTTAATACACCTGAAATGACATAACTGTAAAAGAAAACATTGCATTCCATAAAGCCACACCCCAACGTCCACCTGATATCACAGTATATAAATATAACATTCATAAGAGGGTGACATTGCATATTTTCACCCTGAGGAACCATTGGCAAAACCTCGTTTGACAACATTACCCGTTACCATAACTCCTCAACAACATTTTTTATTCTTAGTAAATCTAAGGGTGATATTATTTTATTTTCAAACAGTTAGTTATCCAATCAAATTACTTGAAAATTACATGAGGTATAATAATTCTAAATACACCTGAAATGATGCAAGTACTAAACACTAAGGTCCTATTTTCAATGCCCCTTATTTACAAATCTAGACAGTATTTCTTAGTTTTAAACTTAGTTGTTTGTATCCATCTGCAGAAGTCTGTACAAAAAAAAAAGAAGGAATTAAAATAACCACTGACCAAAAGATAAAAAAAACAATGAAAATTGTACTTTGCAAATAAATTAAAACAGAGTTTTGTATCATATATCGCACTGAACATAAATCTAAAGTAAAACAAATATAAGTCTGATGTATACATTTCAGCCACTTTAAGCTTGCAAATATTTTATTTCTGGTGATTACTTATTTCTTTGCATTTTTCAGAATTATTTAAAGAAAAGTACCTTGGTGCATATACAAATGTATAACAGAACGAGTGAATGGAATTGCCACCTGACATACTAACTGCAGGGTCACTTAAGTCATTCTGAGTCTGAGTGCATGCCCACCTTAAATAAAGCCAGCACCAACTGTTTTTAACCTGCTTTTAACCATTTATTTTTTTCCTGCTGTTGTTAACCAAGTGCGTTAAGTGGCAAAATCTTTGATAATACAAAATTGGTCAGTATAAGGAAAAAGAAGAAGACACAGAAATGGGGTGTGTGTTTGTGTATGCACGTGTGTGTGTGTGTGTGTGTGTGTGTGTGTGTGTGTGTGTGTGTGTGTAATACCTATTTCATCCTTTGATTTCCCTGGTGGTGTTAGAAAATGCCTTGAGATTTCATATCCTCCAAAAAAGAAAAAATATCCTGGCATTTCTCTGGCCATTGTACTAGTCAGTCCCTTAAACAAACCAGGTACTCCCTCTGCTTTTAATATTTCTTTAGTTAACCCCCAAGGTCCTCTGAAAAAAAAATCAAATGTAAATAAGTTTTTCATCTGTTCACTTGATCCCAGTAACCAATCAGCAAAATATATATACATTACAACTTATTCACTAAATAATACTTATGACTAAAGACAAATAACTTGCTGCAGGAAACAATTCTTCATATCTCTCCTCACTTAAGGGCAATAAATGTACCAGTACATCACTCTTACTAAAGGGCAATAAATGTACCAGTACATCAATAAATGTACCAGTACATCACTCTCAATCAAGGGCAATAAATGTACCAGTACATCAATAAATGTACCAGTACATCACTCTCAATCAAGGGCAATAAATGTACCAGTACATCACTCTTACTAAAGGGCAATAAATCTATCAGTACCTCACTCTCAATCAAGGGCAATAAATGTACCAGTACATCACTCTTACTAAAGGGCAATAAATGTACCAGTACATCAATAAATGTACCAGTACATCACTCTCAATCAAAGGCAATAAATGTACCAGTACATCAATAAATGTACCAGTACATCACTCTCAATCAAGGGCAATAAATGTACCAGTACATCACTCTTACTAAAGGGCAATAAATGTACCAGCACATCACTCTCAATCAAGGGCAATAAATGTTTCAGTACATCACTCTCAATCAAGGGCAATACATCCAAAAAGAGAGTCAATTTAGTCTCATTATAGAGATATGGTCTTTTGTTTACAAAAACATATGAAAAAGGACCTAATATTACATTTTTTTTTATAAAACAGCATTATAAAACACTATCATTTGAAAAAATTATGTTATAAGAATTTTTTGGGGGTAATTTTGCTTTGTTCAATTAAATACAACTGAACAAATTCAAGTTAATGATATAGGGTATTACTATCTACAGATTAACTGTACACTAATTATATTAGTATATAACTCTCTAAATTTTCATTTTAATCAAGTAAACTATAATAAGTATTTTTATATTAATGTATATCAATTGCATTCAGGAGTTTTATACTGTATACTGTAGATATATGATACTTACATTTTTAATCTCTCTAAAGATTCTTTAGAGCCTCCAGCTTGAGTGGCCATTTCTCTCATAGCTTGTAATCTACATTTAACTAATTCTGTAGGACATAGTGTAAATGAACAGAAAAAAGCAGCCCCACTTCCAGATATAGCATTTTCCAATGGATGTAAGTCATGAGTATTTTTCTTTCCAACTGCATACATAACAGTTTTTTGACATAGTCCATAAAATAAAAATAATACTGAGTTTTCTGCAATATTAGCTGTCAGAGCTGGCACTGTGCCAGCATAAAGTCCTTGGATTCCATCTTGTCTCCATGTGCGTAAAAAACAATCTAAAGCATTTTTATATAAATTTGGAAATGTCTGCATCTTGACCTTTACTGTGTCCAGAGATTGACCAACCACTACATTGGCTATTCCACCTATCAACAGAAAGCAAAATAAGTTATGTGACAGTGATTACATATTTAGTCTGCAAACTAAAGTTGCTGTAGCTCATCTCTCTTATGCAGACTACCTATCGTTATTGTGGCCTCATGACATTGTCTACTTGAACACTGTTAAAAGTAATAAAAACACCACTTTTGGATAAATTAATTTAGATGCTTGAAATATTAAAAAGATGTTTACAATTCTTAGCACTGCACCACTTTATGCATTTACAATAAATAGTAACACACATGTGATAGAGTTAACAGCTTTGGGCAGGCACCATTTTGGTAATCAGTGAAAAAAAAAAATTCCTTATCATAATTTACAATAGTATATCATTATTGTTACTTTATAATTTAAAGATTGCTTGTCTAAAATACAACATGCCTCTGTGGCGGAGTGGTCTAAAGCATGTGCTTCACGGATCACAATGCCTCTTACCACCTAGGTTCTAATCCCACTCAGGCAGATCGTGGTGGTGTAAGAAAGTTTTTCGGTCAACTTGCCAAATGTTGGTGGTTTTTATCCAGGCACTCCAGTTTCCTCCACCATCCCAGAACTGACTGCCTTTATGCAAGTGAAAGAATCCTAATTGAGGAGTAAAACATATTACTCCACTCCACTCCTTAAATACATGTATGTAAAAAAATACTATGTATATAAGTTATAGATTCGTGAAAGACCATTTAACTTCTTTATTGCTCATGAATAAGGCTTAGATAATTCACTGTTCACTCAACTGAACAAGCTTAAATCACAATAAGATAAGTATATTTTTGTGTAATTGTCACTATATTGTCATTTTCTTTATTCTATAATTCTAGATAGTTGTGCAGTTTTGTATTTTGGCAAATATTAGATCAGTAATCACTTACAAGTAAATAAATATATCAGCATTTTGAAATTAATTACTATCTTAATTTGATATAGAATAGCAGAGGAAACTCGAAGTGCCCAGAGATATTAACCGACCATCAGCAAGTGAAATGACAGACATATCTTCATCTTTACAATCTTAAAAGGATTCTCCTATAGATTCCTATATTCTTCTGCTAAGGAAATGAACGAGTTATGTAAGACAAATACATGTAATTACAAACAGATACCCCTCCTGTCAAACATCATTGAATGGATTATTGCTCACAAACATTTGGTTTCTGGACATATGGTTTTTCACATGGGGCCTAAAATAAAACTTATTTTGCTGTTGACCATCCGACCCGCTTGAAATGCCCCTACCCAAAAAATTTTATTGCCAACAATTCCAATTTTGTTTTTTACTTCTCATACAACATAAGGAACAGTTTTAAAGGGCAATGACCCTGACAATCAAGACAACATATAAGCAGGTTTATATGGTAGTAAAGAAATTCTGCTGTATTTCTCCATGGGAGAAAACACAAGGAGGAACAAAGAAGACTTTAGTTAGCAAAACAAAATGTAAAATGTGTTTTAAAAGAGACATATGAAACCAATTTAAACTTTTTCAAAAGTGTAATAGATTAAGTGTTCAAAAAATAAAATAAAAATATTTTTTTGCCTACCTACCCACATGTGGATAGCATGGGCAGAAAACAGCAAACAAAGAATTTTTTAAGTTAGACCCAGGTATACAATTGTGTAAAGTTTGATCAAATCCATACACAGATGTGGACTGAATTAAGGAGCTGAAACTGATTTTCAACCAAATGTAAGATTTGACATCATGATCTTAAACAATACATCTAAATTTATTGTGCAAAATCTCATGTTGATATGTATTGGAATTTATACTGGAATGAACAGATAGACTAACAGAAGAAGGACTGATGGACAGAAAGGGTGACTTCTATATATCAGGAGCATTTATATTCACATGATTAAAAGACAATATTTTTCTTAAATATACTAACCATTTACTCCACCAATAAAATCTATAATAGCATCTATGGCATGGCTCCTTTGGTATGTAAACCTCTCAGACTCAGGAAAAGCATCACCAAGTGCCATTGTCTCCACCACAGGCATAGGTGAACTCGAATGCTCACTTGCTGGTGAGCCTGACTGCCCACCTGTCATCACAGCTTTGATTTTATATAGTCCTAAACCTGAAACATTTAATAATAAAATCATAATTTCAAAGCAACTATTTATATCAAGAAAATATTATGCTATCTGACAAAATAGATATTCAGAAAAAGGACAAATACACTAAAAAATGATGGAATTGATACTCATTTAAGACAATGTTTCAAGTAATACTGTATAATGGGAGGGCAGAGCAGAGCAGAGTGGTATTGTTACTGGATTTTAACTCTTGAGTCAAGGGTTGGAAACTTGGATGCTCAGTTTGTAAAAAACTGCAAGAAGGGTGGGAGGTTCTGGCGTGTAGTCCTGTTCCAACCTTTCATATTTAAAAAAAAATTATTTATTTCATTTCATTTATTTTATTTCATTTCATTTATTTTTTATTTATTTATCATTATTATTATTATTCTATTATTTTTTATTTATTTTTTTTTTTACTAATTAAAAGCCTAAATTGTGTGTCAAAAAGGAGCTGTCTCAGTAGCTCAGGTAGAGCCCCTACAAGTAGTCTGTGGCGTCTGGGTTCATGTCTGGATTTTTTTTCTCAAACGTTTTAGTTAAGTGGCAAGTGTGTGTGTGTGTGGGGGGGGGGGGGGGGGGTTGCAAGTTTGGGTAGCTCACTTGTTGGAGCACTCGTCAATAGTACAAGATTTTCAGGTTGAGTTCCATTCCTACACACAGCATCCAGGCATAAAGTGTGTTATGATCAGAGGAAATTCGGACTTCACATGAAATGTACATAATCTGATTTTGTATGTCACTATAGTCCGTACTTCGGGCCTTAATAACAGATAGCTGCGTTTTCATATTGCTACAATCGTAACTTAACGTCGTTAAGGCATCCAAGTCACAGGGGCTTGGTGTCAGGATTTCGGTATTATTGTTTTGAAGATTATTTATTGGTGTTTTTATTACATGCGAGGTTGGTACTAGTTCATATATATCGATAACTTTGCCTGAAAACCATTTTTAACAAACTTAAAAATATTCCGAAATATAACATTAAAAAACAACATTAAAATCAGAGATTTTCATTGATGTCTCTGATTAAATGTTATATTTCGGAATTAATACCAACCTCGCATGTAATAAAACACCAATAAAATACCGAAATCAAGCCCCTGTGATCTAAGTTCGGCTCATTGGCCACTGGTCAACTTAACAGAAGCACTAGACGGGATGCATTTCATTGACAAAATTAACGCTTGTTCAATCGAGTCAGTTAGATATTGATCACCAAAACAAACTTATATATCACTAACTAAAATTATTTCACTCAGCGACCTTCAACACTGTTTACGTTTTTTGGCGGAACCGGAAGTACACACCTTCGGAAGCTTGTCATTCTATTGGTTCTTACAAAATGAAAGTCAAGGTAAATTTTACCACGTGGATTATTAGACATCTTCATTAGAAGTTGTGCAACCTAAAATGTATCATTATCTTCAGCGTTACACATCCATACATAGAAAATGCACGTCTGAATTCAAAACGCTGTGCAAACCAGACAATAAAAACACAATTTTTCATGCGGATTTTCAAAATAAAATTTACTTCCGAAGTATTACTTATTTTACACCTGTTGCTGCATAGATAGATCTATATGAAAAGAAATTTAATCAACCATAACGAATTAGGGGGGACGAAAGTAGGAACTAGCTGACTCTAGCTATTTATTTATTTATTTGTACTCATTATTGTGGAATTTGGTAAAAAAAATATAGGATACTTTTTTGTATATATATATATATATATATATATATATATATATATATATATATATATATATATATATATATATATATATATATATTTCAAAACTTAAAAATAAGTTAAAATAATATAAAATTTAGTTTAAAAAAAATTAGACTAAATTTTATATCATTCATTTATATGTAACAAGAAGAACCGTACACAACGTGAAACATGTTTTACAAATAATGAATTCAGTTATGTTTTAGAAAACTTATAAAATAACTTATCTTAAAGTTTTTAATATATAAATTTACCTCACACAAAGGAGAAATTTTATCTACACATTTTGAATTATATATATATATATATATATATATATATATATATATATATATATATATATATATATATATATATATATATATATATATATATATATAAACGTTAACGGATAATAACACGTGGTTTTCAGTTTTTACATTTTTAATGAACTTCAAGATGGGGTCAAGCAAGGACAGATAACAAGTTGATTGCCTAAAACTTTTACCCTTTTTGCTAACATATTGTTGCTATTTTTGTTACTTTGATTAAACTGAAATGGGCTCAAGCTCCAGACAGATTTTTAGTTTTCTACTTTTTATCGTTTTATACATATACAATGCAACAAAAGTTGGTGTTTCTAAACCCTTAAATAGTCGAAATTCTGCGTTAGGATAAGTAAGTTTGTGTATTTTTAGTGTGCATGTCCCTCTGTAAGGTTCCTAGCAGTCTAAATTGTTCGATTTGATTGAAAACGGACATTGCGGCTTTTTGAACGTTAATTTGCTTATATAATTATAAGTTATGATCTCCTAGTAAAGGATGATTCTCAATAAGCCGAGGCATCCGCCTATAGAATTCATAATTTAAAATTTGTCACAATAATATTTACACTGTTAGCATCAAAAAGAGAGTACCAAAACGAAACGGTTTTAAATATTATAAGTTTGATAAAATATTACATTATGTGTTTAAACATACATTTCAGAATACTGCATTCCGTATACTTCCATACAAATACGAAAGATTTGATAGAAATAACTGTGTTTTTTAATTAATACACCTAGAGCGTTTCCTCTCCATCAAAGATATTTTGACTACCAAAACTTCTATATTGTATCCTCTGTTATGCAAAGTTTCGTTGATGGAGAGGGATGTGCTGACATTGAAATTTGGGGATAAAGATAAAACACATTACCCCTTAATCGCCCCAAACAATATACATACTTGATATTAGCTAGCAAATGATTACCATAGCATCTACGCTAGCTGTGTGGTATAACTTAGAGAATGATAACCTCAAAGTCCTGGGATCGAATCTTAAATGTCGTCTGGTTTTTATATATTTTATAGTATTTTATTTTTCATTTTTACAATATTTTTTCTCATTAAAACGCAGTGTAAGTGCTTCATCACCGTATAAGCCAATTAAATTATGCACTGCTCATCTGAGCATATTATTAAAATAGTTTCAAAACGTGTCGTGTATATCTAACAACGTTATGATCAATCATCAGGCCACTAGTCAATACACATGCGTTTCTTATACAAGTATACAAAGCTTGTAACACGGAACTACGTGTATTATCATTGCAATATAGGCGCCGCATTAGTTCAAAGGCGAAAATAATTTATTGTGAATTTTGATCTTCAGAATAACGGATAATAATAGTTAGGAAATGACTAATGACACATTTTCATATTTTTTTTCATAGTAACAATTTTAAAATGCCTTTATTACGTTATGTTTTATATAGGTACGTTAGGCTAAAATTAATTTGCATTTGGCCTCAAGTCGATGTTGGATATAGAGGTCTCCCACAGGTGTTCCCTTGTTTCGTGGCATTTTTCCTATAGGCGGATCGTTCGGCTTTTTGAGACTCATTCTTTGTAAACAGATATTTTATAGGTCCCTCTATAAGGTGCATATAGTCGAGTTCTGGCAATAAATATTGGTAAGATCGAACCCAGCACCATGAATGATTCGATATTGAGATATTCCATTAATTAATGGTACCGTGCATTTTGAACGTGCATGACTCGGAATTTAACATTATGATCTTACAATATATATTTATGTATAAATAGTTTAAAGGTTTTAAGGTGTAGATAGTCATGTCCTGGCTAAATTGTTGGAAACATTGAACCAGAAACTCGAAATGGTTCGATATTGAGATAATGCACGACGGTACGGCTTTTTGAACCTGAATTACTCATAATTCCACGTTATGATCTCTCGGCAAATTTGTGTATAGATAGAAGAAAAGTCCCTCTATAAGCCGTATATGGTCTGGTCCTAAAAATTAATTAAAATTAAGGAGTTCGAACCCGGTACTCTAAATGGTTTGATATTGAGATGGTACATGAATAGAAAACCGACGGTACGGCTTTTTGAACGTGAATTACTCATGATTCTACGTTATAATCTTTTAGTAAATACACGTATGTGTGTTGATAGTTTAAAGGTCCTTTTTAAAGTGTATATTTTACAAATGACACACTGTCCATTTTTCTGAAAAAACGAATCCCAAATATATGTGATTTTTTCTAACACATGAAAAGTTTGATATTTAAGGATTTATCGTAATAATAGTATGTAGACTCCCAGAGCCTGTAAAATCAATTTTCAAGGACCA